>JBAMHZ010422172.1:9334-23664 GCA_037177395.1 Alpinia galanga | reverse complement strand
GAGATTGATAGAGAAGAGAAACTGAGAGAAATTTTATTATTAGAAAGTAACTAATTAGAGATTTGAAGAAAAGAAAAAAAATAAAATATCAAACATATAACACACCCTATGTTACTAGAAGAGTAGAGAGAATATTAAGATGATTTCCGTACGCACTATAAAGGATCAAATGGTTATAAATCAAATTTGATCAGAATAAAAAAATTTGATATATAGTAAAATTATGGTCCACAGGTCGGTCCGCCTAACCCGCAACCCTCCTTGGGTTGAGTTGGGTTGGAAATTTTTCAATCCACCGAAATGATGGGCCGGTTTACTTTTACCCGCTAAATGTTGGATTTACGATGGATTAACTCACCCCATCATAGATCAGCCCGTTTGACAAGGATGAATTTATATATAAAGAGATATTAGGCGCCAAATTGATATTATTATTATTATAATTATTACAATCTTTATCCATTTTCACATATATACCGTAGCGTCTTTATTGATATATCGTCCGTTATTACCCCATGGATACCGGGGGCGACAAGGCCATTTTATCGCTCCTCCGTCTCTCGTTTTCTCTCTGCCATGGCGTCGTCCACCGTGCTCACTTCTCCCTCCATTGCCGTCGCACATTTCACGACCGGAGACGACTCCACCAGGAGGCGGCAGTTCCGGGTGAAGTGCTCATTGCCACTCCCTCCGCCGCCTTCCCGAGATGCCCTGCCGTCCACCAGGCGGGCCGCCTCGATCGCGCTTCTCTTCCTCCTCGGCGGCTTCTCCGCCCACTCCAACCGTGATCCTCCGCTACCCTTCTCCTCTCACTGCTTCTTGAACCGAAATCGATAGCTGATAATCTCTTCTTCTTCTTTTTTGTTTTTTTTTGTTCATCCGTAGGCGCTGATGCGGCAAATCCCTTCGATAAGTACCTGAAGCGGTAAGCTCATCTCTTCCTAGAGATTCTTTGACCTCGATTTGATTTAGAAATTTCATCGTTGTGGAATCAATCCCAGTTCTTTATTCGATCAAATGGAAAAGAGAATAGAATTGAACCTTCATGTGAGGTGTTGTTGCTCTCTGCTTGTGGTTGACACTGATTCAATTTGGGAATGGCACTAGGAAGAAGTTGGATCCATTGGAATCGTATGTTCCTGCTGTTCTACTGAGTCGAGCACAATTTGAGGACTTGGGTAACATCTCCAATCTATCTTCTTACACTACTTATTGGAATTCAATTTTAGCAATTGCTTACCCTTTAGATTCTATAAGGGATTACTGAAAAGCATGCGCTTGATAATGCCTTTGCTAGAAACTACTGAAACATCTTAATTATAGTGATATAGCCTTAAATGAATTGCTGGAACTCAATGAAACCATCTCTCTACTATGTGAATTATCCAGTTGCACATGGGTCGTTCTATTAGAGTTACCACCATTCCTTGCTCTATACAATAAAACAAGGGAATTGGAGCTATTTCTGCATTTAGGGTCTCTTCCTTTGTTGGAGATACAAGTTACAGGAAAAATAGATTATTTGATGTTGTTTGGCTGTGACACTAAAAATATTTCTGGTACATCCTTTTCTTCTTCTTGATCAACCATCGCATCCTCCACCTGTAGGACACTTTCTCCACAGCCCCCTTCTCCACAGCCCCCTTTGGCTCACGCCTTTGGGATGATCTCGAGTCCTTTAAGTGTTTGCTCCAACGTCATTGTCATCTTCTTATTGCCAGAACTCTACTAGGGCCACCTAATCATGGGAGAGAAGAGAGGATGAGGGGGCAGAGGGTGCATGGCAGTGGAGGTGGATAGGGCAAAGAGGATGAATGAAGAAGAGGGCAGAAACAGAGAGGTGGATGTGGAAGCGGATTGACTAGAGAGGATAAGTAGTAAAAGAGGAGGCTGACATGAGATTGTTGCTTATTTTCTCAATCACCCTTGAAGTGGCATGCAAGTTAGTATGGATGATCAGACTGTTATAGCATACAATCTCTCTGCTCTTCTTTTTTGGACTAAGAATATAGAAGGCTCTTAGATATAGTTCTTTTGATGAGCAATTCCTTATTCTGCTATACAGAGAAATTCTTGGATAGCAAGCAGCCAAATTATGACATAAGTCGATCTTTGTTGCGTTCTGGTCCAGTGGCTTCTCTACGCGTTAACATCCGAGCTGTAAGTATTTATAAAATGATTGTTTTTATTATTATGGGTGTCTGTTATGCAGTTCATAATTCAAACCAAAATTCTGAGTCAGGTCAAATCAAGATTTTCAATTTACTTTGGTTCCATGAAAAAAAAGCACTTCGATTTAAGGAATTTCAATTTCAATTTTGGATTGGCTTTTGATAAGTACAAATTGAATCAAGACAATGAAAATATTGTTCTTAAGATATAAATTTTATACATTAGTTATTTAAAATATTTGTTTGCACCAAATAATAATAGTAACCAGAATCCTTTTAGAGTTATGCACTACTTTCACTAGAATTATCATTCTGTTTGACTTTTTAAAAGCGATTTCAGTTCAACATGGTCCAGTTCAGTTTGGACCAAATGAACGACCTTATTTATTAGATAACTCCTACTACAAATATATGACTTTCAGCACTAATTTTTTTTGCCAGTCTTGTTAACTGCGGTAATTTTCGACGAGATTTGAATGATTTGGTTTCTGAAAGAAAGGGGAAATTAATATTCTCTGGGCTCAAACTTTCTGTTTGCATTTATGAAAGCTGTGGCTAGTAGTTTCTGACTGCCTTTTGACATTGTCACAGTTGTTTTGGTTTAAATTTGCCATTTGAGAGTTTTACCTTGCAAATTTAATGAGACTGATTCCTTCTAGCATTGTACATGATCTTGGAAATTATAGGTGGCACAATATGCAACTGAAGATGGTAATGGAAAAGCAGCCTCCGATGCTGTTGAGCAATGCTTAAGGTTAAATTTGTCTTCTAGATATTTATCTAGATGAAAGCACTTGGGTTTCTAAATCAATTTACTTTATTCATTTACAGGGCCTTGGAGGATCTTGACTCACTTTTGTTGAATGCAATAAGAAATGATCCAAGAGCTTCCCCTGAATCCATGAAGGGAAAACTGGACATTGTTTTAGGATCCTTGGATAGGTACTGAAGAACTTCTTATATTTATCAATGCTAAATTACTAAAAGCTGCACATATTTGCTCCTGATCTAGTAGAACTTTCCCAAAAACAACTTATGGCTGGAACTTGATCCATTTAACTGTCTACTTTTATGCACTAAGTTCTTCATAACTAATGTTAACCACTCCTAGATCATCATCATGCCCTGTTAGTGTCTAGTATTCAAGGTTAGTTACATGAATCTTATTCCCATAAAACTGTATGCAAGACTAAATCGTTAATAGTTATTCAAAACTCATACAATATGTTTTAATAACATTAACCACCCTGAGATAAAGTCTCCTGTTTTCCGGAACATACGAAGATCAGAATAGATGAAACAGTTGCATGTCTAAAACATAATTTTCTGACTGTATATAGTTTCTCTCTGCAGCCTCTTGCAAACTGTACCATCCAAGGTGCTAGATAAAGGGAAGGAAATTGCAGATGCTTATATGAACTCAAGCTACCAAAGTGATGAGCCTGCAGTTTTGGACCCGGAGATTAGCAACTTGGAAAGCACTTTTTTGAGTGAATTTGTTTCTTAAGTAGGGTTTCAGTTTGAAAATCAAGTATGTGTTTTCTTACCATGACCAATTCATTAGTTTTACCTAGGGAGCTTTTAAAAGCCATAAAAGTTATCTGTAAATGAATGAACCTCAAAGCTACAGGTAATGAAGAATTTTTATCTCTTTGATATTCGCTTACAAGTACTTTACTTGTAGATGTGTTAGGGATCTATCTAAATGTGAAAATTAAGCATGTATTAATGAATGATGTATATGCTACCGTTGCTTTGAAGACGAATTATAGATACAAACAATGTGTTGCCTAAATGTGGGTAGCTAGCTTCAGAAAGCGATTCCTAGGAGAAATATAGAACGAGTCGTCCAGTTAACGTTCCTCGGAGATTAAATATCTTCGTGGACACAACAACAACAACAAGTAAGTTTTATTCCACTAGATGAGATTAATTATATAAATTCTTGTACGCTATTGAGCTTTATTTCTCATCATCTTATCATTTATATTTAAATAAATTTTATTTTATTTTATTATTATTAATTAATTTTTTTTTATTCTTTCTCTTCCACATTTGATATGTACATTTATCATAGAAGATATGATAAAGAATTACTAAGTCAAACCTTAATAAAATTAAAGTTCAGAAATTGCAGAAACTAATGCCCCATTTAGTTTACAAATTTTTTAAAATATCATTATTTAAAAAAAATGACTTCATTTTTTTTTGTCATTTTTTTTAAAAAATTGTGTTTTCTATTCAATAATACATTAATCATAATCTTTTATTGCACTAAATATTGATTTTTTTTAAAAAAAATCTATAAAATAAATAGATTCCAAGAAAAATGAAATTATTAGTCATTGAAATAAAATAAATAGATTCCCATCAGGCATTTGAACTGTGTTTCATGTACAGAAACAGAGAATGATGCGGCTCAATGGAACATCATGCAGGCAACTGCATGGTTGTCTGATCTTTCAGGGCAAGTTTTCGGTTTCAGTTTTCACAGGGCTCTCCAATTGTGTCTGCAGACTAACTCCAACGTAATACTACATATTCCTACCTCCCTCTCTACACGTAAAAAATAGAGAAAGGATTAAAGGTCTGAGCAAACAGCTTGGAAGTAGAGTGAAGCTACAAAGCAAACATGATAGTATATCTACATCTGATAGCCTCAAATGGCGAAAACAACACTCATTCAAATTATATACAACAAAAGAGCACAAAGTGGCTGCCCTTTGAGCCAACAATCTGTTGTTACTACTAGCTACACTCTAAGGATTGCCTGCTGTGGAACAGCTCCTATGCACAGCTTTGTATACGTTTGAGACTCGGGCATATCACATGCCATTTGTAAAAATCTTTAGCATGTATCTGCCACAGAAAACACCATGAGTGTTATACAAGAATTTTCCCCACTCATAAAGCAGGGGACAAGGATAACATTTCCCCCTGAGTTGGAGCATAGCTACTATTAATGTCCCGCTTGTTATATAAAATTAAAAAATGTAGACCGACATGACCAAGATGAAAAGAGGCACACTTTGCAAGCAGACGAAACCAAACCAAACTTTCGAACGCTGACAGCACACACAAGCATTGCTTCTCTGACCTCAAATCAGCATATCATCCAGCGAAGAAAGACTTCAAAAACTCAACTGGACTTTTTACCCCGGGGGATGTGATAGGAAACAAAAATTTGAAGAGAAGGAAATAATCAACAAGGGTACCCGTGGAAAAAAAAAAATGGAAAGCAAAGCTCAACCATTTACTGAACATAGCAAATTGAAACTAAGATGTTTTCGTTGAAAGAGTGCAGAAGGAAAATGTAATATTCAGGTCTTCACAGGTGTCAGGCTGGAAGATTGCATCTCGTGTAACGCTGTCAGCATAGAAAGGGAAAGACAAGAATATCTGACAAAAAAGATTGTGAAGCAAAAAGATGCTACTGGGAAGTGGAAGTATGAAGTTGCAGCTAGATTTGAACCGAGAGTCGGCAAGAAACCTAGACACACTGAAATCTGAAAGAAATCAGGAAATGCTAAGAGTATCTTGAAGACATGGATTTTTTTAAAAAAAAACAGCCCACAGTACAAAGCTTCTGCTAGGGTGGAGTCCAATGCGAAATCTTAAGAAAGGATCGGACTACATTGGATCCATTGTACGCAATCTTATTCTACATTACAAAAGATTATTTCCACATCAGGAAGACACAGATCAATTGCAAAAAATCCAATGGAGAAGAAGACAGACAGGCTGAGATCTTGAAGAAAGAAACAAGCAGCAGGACTGTTTTCTGTTTGTAGTGGTCTAGAGCTAGTCTGGGGATTTGTACTCTTCTCTGTTCACTGAAAGAAGAACAGACTGATATGAGAACCTTAAAAATAAAGAATGGGTTGCATAAGCACCTAGTGCTCTTTGCATTGGTTAAGGTTTCACATGCAATGGATTTCTCTCATAGAGTCGACACCAATCTTGAGGAGGTCAAAGAAGGATGGTATGAGTGGAGCTTGGTGTGGCACGAGGACACGTTGAAGCACAATGATAAGAGAATATAACCCAAATTTAATCAGAAATGGATAGAAAAGATCTAGCTTGCTGGAGAAGAACTTGCATGGCAATGACAACCAAAATTTAATCAGAAAGGGATAGAAAAGATGTAGCTCGCTGGAGGAGAATTTGCATGGCAAATGGCAACAGAATTGACACCGATGCAGTGCAGAAGAAGAGCAGGGAGGGGAGGTCACAAAATATTTGTCCCTCTTCTCTTCTTCATTGGAAGGATATATCAACAGTGCTCATTTTCCTGACAAGATGAGGAGAATGCATTGCAACAAATCTGGACAAATATGCTGCAATGCAAGAACTAGAAGGCATCATGACAGGAAAGTGGCATGGGGAGACTGAGCAAGGAAATCAAGTGGGAGAGAGAGGATCACCTCTCTTCGCACCAATGCCTTATCAATTATATTCCATGTAAATTGTGTAGTGTATAACACACCATAATTGCATTTCGTTTTAGCATACCATTGCCCAAAGGCATCTCACTGTTACAGGACATAATTGGTTTATTTTACTAGGGTAATCCAATCAATATTGTGGTGCTTATAAACATGTAAATACCAAATCACAATTGCCTGCTTATATGAACGGAAATTTATAACCTTGTCAAGTGTCATTTTCTATTTGTAAATTGATTCAATGAAAAAAAAATCCATATTGTAGATATGATATCTAATAATCTACCAAGATGTAGATATGATATCTAACCTTAGGACAAGAGTCGATGTTCATAATTTCCAGTGTCGGACACTGAGAAATGGCCGTTTCTAACTCTTCTTCAGCTAGCATGCTGCAAGCCTGTGGTTAAAAAATGAATTTTAAAAAATAATGCTCACATGAAAGCAAAACAAGACTTAAGTGACAAACTGTGAAAAAGAAGCATAAAATACGAATTTTCATGAAGGCATATGTAAAAATGATTCTTATAAAACAATAATGATAAGGATGTAGAGAATCTTGCCTAACAATCTCTTGGCAAAATTCCATGTTACCTTAATAAATGCCTAAATGGAATTTTACACAAGATATATCTTTTGAAATATTGGCATTACAGGAAAAAAAAAAACGACAAAATACAACAACTAACAAGAACAAAATAGTGTGACAAAAAAACCACTTTCAATATTGTCAAATATGCCTTCAGAAATTCAGGAACTCAGTTTCCTCTCATTGGAAATACGAGGATATTTTCCAAAACAAAAAGCTAAAAAAAAACCTCCCTCTAAATATCATGCTTCTTTGCAAATAATATATAACTGAGGTGAGTACAGGAAATTTAAAGAAAAATACAACAGAGTTTTTGATAATTGAAGAAATATTACAAGCAAATTCATAATCACAAGCAGTCATTTACCAGAAGCTGCAGATTGTTTAGCCTTGGACACTTGAGCCTCAAGAACTCCAGGGAATTACAATAACTGAACAAAATTGCAAGTTGCATAAGATATATATAGAGAGAGAGACAAAGCAAAAGAGTCTATTGCTTCTGGAAAGTATTCAGGATAAGTATTACCTTATGTTTAGCATACAAAGGCTCCGACATGCCAAATCTACTTCCTTCAGATTTATAGATAAATTAAGGTTTATTTTTGATAAATAAAAACAATTGGCACTTGAATAAATGAGGGCTTTTGTAATATTTGGACAACCGGTGCAGTTCAAAATTTCAAGCAGATGGCCAGTCTTCAAGTAGACATCCTTGTCATTGTCTTTCAATGTGGAAGGTGAACAGACATTGACAGACGTTTGAGATAAATTGCAATAACTTCTGTTCCAGACAAGTTGTTGCATATTTGCACAGCCATTCAAATTCAGATGAGCCAAATTAGTACAGTGAGTGATAATATTTAGTATATCGAACTGCACAACAGATGAATATGACAGATCTAATTCACGTAGGGCTGGAAGTGCAGTCTCCTTATAAAGGGCACCCAAGGAAGAATCTGTGAGGTACTTGCAAGCAGAGAGCCTCAAGATCTGCATGTTAAAATCCCAAAGCTCATTAAAACAGTATCATTTTTTTCCAAGCATATAGCTGGATTTATAAGCATAAGCCTAATATATCTCCACAATATTGCCAGGCTAAATGAGGGAAAATAGAAAATATACTTACAGGTAAAAAAAATCTTAGATATTCAAACTTTGTTTTTTTTCATCCGAATTAATTTATACTATTCTTCACGTAGTCTGATACATCTTGCACACAATACATCTTAGAGTAAATTTCAGATGGTGTGCAATTTAACTACTATAATTCAAGTAACTACTATAATTCAAGTCACCAAATTTGAACTTTTATCAGCTATATTCAAGGATACTAGTATGAACAAATGCCAACAGCTCAGAATAAAATCACAAATATGAATCCAGATACTTACAGCTAACTTAAAACAATTGTCAAAAACAGGTTGTAAGTCTGTTACAAAGGTATAGGACAGATCCAGTAGAGCCAGATGTCGAAGCAAATTCAAGGAAGATAGCCCATCAAATGCAACAGATAGGCATGATGAAAGGACCAAAGATCCGATCTGCAAGCAAGATCTAGCTGTTCTAGACAATGATTCATCACTTAAGTACCTGCGAAACAGACAAAAGTTCATGAGTTCATCTACAAGGAAAAAAAAAAAACATTCTGAGAAAAAGAAATGACAATAAATAACCTGCAGAAGGAAGCATCCAAGGAATTCAAACAAGGACAACTAATATAAGCCTCAGACAGCTCGCCACATCCCTTAAGCTCTAACACAAGCATTCTTGGCGCTTCAATCTGTAGAACACTTAGTCGTGGACAGATACCCAAATCAAGCCACTCAAGGCCAACCTAAACAACAGTCAGGATTGATATCAAGGCATATGAAAGGAGTTGTGTGGTAGACATATATAACATGATTGAATTTGCTCAAAAAATACTAAAAACCATTTTATACTAAAAGAGCATATTTACTGAAAATTTCAGAAAAGTAGTTGATGGCAACCATCCAAAGTAGCAAAGGATCAAACTGAAAA
The DNA here is from genome assembly GCA_037177395.1 of Alpinia galanga. Classification (NCBI taxonomy): domain Eukaryota; kingdom Viridiplantae; phylum Streptophyta; class Magnoliopsida; order Zingiberales; family Zingiberaceae; genus Alpinia; species Alpinia galanga. Next base: position 14,440 of record JBAMHZ010422172.1, on the reverse strand, counting down.
CAGAATTTGTTTTTGCAATGACAGCTAGTAAAACACATCAAGCAATGTGTAAAAAGGAAAAGGCAACAGCGTCAGTTCCCGCCAGATAGTGCCTTAAGAAAGTCAACCATGCAGATTTAAGCAACTTCATAACCACACAATTGCTCAGAATGAGCTTAATATTTCATCAACAAGAACAAATAAATTACCAGAACAATTAATCAGATTAGTTTCCAACAATGCATTGATAAAATTATCATCTTTGCAAGATTGTAGCAGCTGCCTGACCACGCAATTGCTCAGAATAAGAGTTACAAGATCTAATTAACAAGACCAAAATAGATTATCAGAATAATTAATCTAGCATTTAACAAATCAGTCCAACTTGCTCTCACTCAAGGATCTACAAAATTAAATTTTAATAGAGCACAGAGAATTTACTCTATTGATGATTTAAATTCGTGGATCTGAAGATCTCCTAAAAAGATATTACACTTTCTTGATAAAAAGAACTCGAACTTATTTAACTTTTAATTTACAGTACATTCAATACAGGATAGAAAATGTATCATTTAAACATAGAAAAAATTCAAAAACTTCAATTAGCTACAGAAAAAGGAAAACTAAACTGAAAACTACAATAGAAAACCTGTAATATTTTGCTAACAATGATCATTAGAACTTGCAAAGAAATTTCCCTGTTTGTAGAAAACCTGAAAAAAGTTATTATAAGAACATAAATGATTGAGTTCATACTGGCCACATACCGGACAAAATGAAGCTTTTTCAAGGCGATCACAACCATCAAGATTTAGTTGATGAAGATTTGGACATGACAGTTCAAGGGTAGTGATGGCACGACACCCATCCAAGGATAGAGAGACTAGAGTATAACTTTTGATATTGATTAGAATTAGGCTCTGGACAAAATGAAACCATCAAAGAATAAAGATATAAACAATACAATTATTTTTTGTCATAATTTACAACATAATGTTAAAACAAAAATAGAACCCTAGTCATATTATGATGGATGCAGACGGATAATATGCATCTAAAACTTCAAATCAAAACACTTGAGATAACTATCAGAGTTTGAAAAGTGAATAAATAAATATTTCAGAAATGAAAGTCATGAACTGAATCAAGCTTTTCAAAAATGCCAAAACAAAATGCTCAACATAACAGCTAGATTACCATATATCAGTAATAACATCATGAATTATGCAAGATAATGTATTGGATCTTCTTAAATAAGAAACCTAAGTGCTGTTGGTGATATAGCTTTACATATCCAAAGCCCAAAATAGTTGGGATTAAGAGCTTGTTGTGGTATAAGATGTTAATTATGTTGTTATTATTGGATCATGCACAAGTACTTGCAGCAAGGTGCAAAGTTTTGAGCCATTCCACTGTTTCAGTCCTTGACTAGAATCATAGTTTAAAATTTTGAACCATGTCGGGCGATACGAGTGAAATTTATTGTTCCACCTGCTGCCTGACACTAATACCACATCGGCACTGCAAGGCATCGCAGCAACTCTGCAAGGTCGTAGAGGCTCTTGCAATCCCATGATAACCTCCACGGGGTCATGGCGACCTCTGTGGGACCACGGGGGCATCGTGATCCCGCGGAGGTCACATCGTGATCCTTTAGAGTTGCTTTTTTTTTTTTCATCTCTTTCCTCCTTTCACCTCCAATTTACTACTAGCATCATACATCAACAAGGTTCTAGTCAGAGATTTTGATTTATGACCGAAACGATACAGTTTTAATATTGTATCGTGTCGTGCTAATATGATTTTAATACTTTTTAAATATAAAATATTAATTAAAAATCTTAACTTCAATACAAAAAACTACAACAATCAAGCCTTATCCCACTAGGTGGGGTCGACTTAAAAATCTTAACTTCAATATTAAAAAAAAAAAATTAAAAATACAAACCGTATCATTTTTCTTTCATAGGGTTGCGGAGGCGCCACATGTTTTTTTTTCTTTCTTTTTTTAAATTACTTTTTTTTGCATTTTTGATATTTAAGTTAAGATTTTTATTTTTAATTAACATATTTTATATTTAAAATGTACTGGAATTGTATCGGCATGACACGATATGGTACCGAAACCGTATCATTCCGACTATGGACTGAAATATCAGCATGGGTTGAGATTTTAAATCATGACTGGAACCTAGTTAATGTATGATGCTAGTAGTAAATTGAAGGTGAAAGGAGGAAAGAGACGAAGAAAAAAAAATCAATTATATAGTTCAATGTTTGCTTTTCATTTGTATGGAGACAAACTAAATAAAATTATCTCAATTTTTGCATGTCATCTAGTGTTGACATGAAATAATACTCGTCAACATTATTGATACAATGACATAGGAGATATTGTCTTGATGTCGACTATTATCGAGTTTCGGTAATTTATTGGAGCAAAACAATTTGACCATTTCGCTGGGTAATTTATCGAGTTTTGTCTTCATATTCTGATCTATCCACGGGTACACACTCATCATGTACCACATTTCATGAAGTACACGCTAGGTGAAATTGGTAGGTTCATTCTATATACTGTTAGTGGCATTTTTATCATTCTCCTTGTACAAGATACAACACTTACATATCTACAACTTTTATAGGAATTTCATGTCCATCTATCTTAAATATTCCATCAGTTCTTGTTATTGAAATGATATTTCATATATCTATTTTTAGTTCCACTTAATTTAAAAAATTTTGTTTCTAAATTTGTTCTCAATTCAATCCTTGAATTTATTGTATTTACACTCTCATCATTAGCATAATATCTTGGCAAATAACATAGACCAAGGACATCCAATACTAACATCAAAAGTTAGGAACTTGAGATGGGCTAAAGCTCAAGAATACAAACCCTTTCAGGACTCATAACTCAAGAATACTTGCACTTAGGCTGCTCAGGCCATTAACAAGCCCTCTTAGGCCTGAGATTGAAACAATCCCCAAAAAAAGTATGGGACTATAAGTGGATCATTCCCACCTTAATAAAAATAGTAATAGAAAACTGAACAATGACATCACTGTATATAGCACTTTTACGTACTAGCTTCTAGTATAATATCCCATGCGGAAGTAAACTAAATATTTTAACCAAACTTACATTTCATTTGCATTTTGTTAACTATGGTATCTTTCTTAGTTTTACCAAGTTCTAAACAGATACTTGAACCCCATTTTAACAAATACAATTAATGTCGAATAATTACTAAATAATGATGGAATATGCATATGTACTAAAATATATTTGTAGGTGTTCTCTCTACATTTAAGAACTACACAGAATATTTGTGATAAACTAATCAGTTGTTATCTTCTTTCCATTAATTTTATCATTGCTATGATCATTGGGAATTTTGAACTACATATCTATTCTGTTTGTTACTTATGATTAAAATAATACACTGCACCTAAAATAACATCTATTTCAGTAGAACAATGTCTACGACATGATGCATACTTAGGAAGCATATGTTTTCATGGAAATTCAATATTGTTATGGACTAAGTTGATATAAAAACAGCAGAACTGGCAATTGTCAAGAATTAATTATCCCAACACTGATATAACTAAACAGCAGACCTGACAATTGTCAAGAATTAATGATCTCAGCTTGGGGCAACCTCCCTCATTATTGAAAACTTCAAGAGAATCTGTCAAAGAATCGCAATTGCTGAGGTCCAGTTCTAGCAAGCTTTGGCATTGCAGTGACAAATAAGCCAAACTTTCCTGTTTTTGCAACACTAGTTTCTGCATGAACAAGAATCAGGGTCATACTTTCAAAATCATATTTCACTTCAGTAGCATTTTATTACAGAATAGAAAATAAATTCTAGCTTCACATTAGAGAAAGCAGACCTGAAGAACATTTGAAGTGATACTTATGTCCTGAAGTGCTGAACACCTAGAAATCTTGATCTGCTTGAGCACAGGACTCCGCAAATCTAAATAGACAAATCTAATACATGTGCAATTTAACTTTAGTTATAGTGAAGAAACAACACAATTCAAAGAGGAAAGGAGAAGATAAAGAAACTGTTACTTGCGCAGGTGTACAAGACTTATAGTCTGCAGGTTTGGCATATCAAGTGTCATGGCAGTAAGCATGCTGCAGTTATCAAGCTTCAATGACTGAAATATCTCAAGGTCAGAAAATTGACAAAATCAAGGAAACACACTGAGGAAAAATTGCTGTATGTCTCTAACCTCTAACATCACGCTGTGCGATATTGCAGTAATAGAAGCAGATACTATACCCTCACAGCTTTCAAGCCTTAAATCCATTAACTTTGGGAGTCTCACAGACTGGAAAGTCCAAACAGACACTCTTACACGCATATGACTTTTGAGTATTGCAACAAAATAACATGGCATTTAAACTAACCTCTAATGAAATATTTGGACAGTTTGAAGCATCAAGCATGCATATGTTTGGACATGTGGAAGCTATGTCGCGTATGGTTTCATCAGTGACACAAGAGCAAGATGACATGTCTAATGATGCCAATAAAGGGCATGACATAGCAGCAGTTCGAATTGCAGTATCTGATAATTTGTGGCAGGATGATAAATCCAACACATTTAATTGTGGGCAAGTAAGCAAAGCATGGGCCATGCTGCTGCGCTTTAGAGACAAAGTTTGTAGCTGAGGACATCTGCTCAGTACTCATGTTATGCAAAGTAATTAGATTACACATTACAATATGGTTAGAGCAAAGCAAGCAACCAACTGGCACTACAATCACCTGATAATAGCTCGGAGAACTCTACATTTTATCATCTGCAAGTCATGTAAATTTTCATGGTATACAGTTATCTCTTGAATACCATTGCCAATTGATGAATCAGAAATTTTCAAACTAGTTAATGCAGGACAGCCCGTCAATGTATGAAAAAAAACATCACTAAAATGCCCCTTGTCCAATATTAAGGTTTCAAGTCTCCTGAGAATTATTACAAACCAACATGTAAGGACCAACTATGATTAAAACATTAAGAATTGAGGCAAAGTCAAAGAGAGCTGTAAGCAAACCTCAGAGAATTCATTGCACGAGTGACAAGGGCATCAGAATTTGGTGTGCCATT
>JBAMHZ010422161.1:0-11523 GCA_037177395.1 Alpinia galanga | reverse complement strand
GACCTCTCTCTTTAAGCTATTTCTATCAGCCTCACACCTCCATGTGCTAACCTTCAAGTGCTTCCATCGACCTAGTCTTGCTAAGTGCCAAGAGGTCATATCTTCGGGACTCCCCTTGGCCTCAACCTTAGCCTTCTAGTCACTTCCTTCAGCCTCACGTCTCAGCGATACTCCGAGCCCATGCTCATCATCCTTTACGTTAGCCTTCTAGTGCTTCTATCGGCCTAATCTTGCTAAGTGTCAAGAGCTATGCTTTTGTACTTTCTCTTGCCAACCCATGTTGGACTTTCTTTTGTAAGTTGCAACTTGGACTTCCCTTATCAAGACTCTATCCTTAGACTTTTCTTTTGCCAACACTATGTTGGACTTTCCATGCCAAGTATCCATACTTGGACTTCTCCAATTGTCATGTTAACATATTTGGACTTTCCACCATAACATATATGGTCAAATTATATTGTCAACACAAGATGTCAAACATGTTGTCAAACATCAAAAGTCAACTCGAGCTCAACTTAAGTACCATCAATCGTGACCTGCGCTGATTGCACCAACACTGCCAAGGTGAGTCCAATAATATATAACATGCCTCCATTGCATTGTCCTTGAGAGTGAGAAGATTTTTGCAAGCAATCATCACCTCGTCAATGTTGTCTTCGTCATAGACGGGATCAACCATGTCTATATCAATCAACAGAATTTTGCATTTGGTGCTCTCGTATCCATCTTCGTACATGACCTCGTTAATGTCATCAGCATCGTAGATGGGGTTTTTCATGTTTTCTTCAATAATCTTGTCAACATTATCATCATCGTAGACCGGGTCATATTCTTGCAAGCAATCATCACTTTGTCGATGTCATCTTCGTCGTAGACGTGATTAACCATGTCTTCTTCAATCAGTAGAGTTTTGCATTTAGTGCTTTCGTATCCATCTTCGTACATGACCTTGTTAATGTCATCATCGCCGTAGATGGGGTCTTCCATGTTTTCTTCAATAATCTCATCAACATCATCATCATCGTAGACGGGGTCTTATTCTTGCAAGCAATCATCACCTCATCGATGTAATCTTCGTCATAGACGGGATCAACTATGTCTTTTTCAATCAATAGAGTTTTGCATTTGGTGCTCTCGTATCTATCTTCGTACATGACCTTGTCAATGTCATCATCGTCGTAGTGTTTTCTTCAATAATCTCATCAACATCATCATCATCGTAGACGAGGTCTTCTATGTCTTCTTTGAACTTGGTGCTTTCAAGGTCATCCTCGTTGTAGACAGGATCTTCCATGTCTTCTTTGAACTCGGTGCTCTCAAAGTCGTCCTCATCGTAGATGGGATCTTTCATATCTTTTTTGAACTTGGTAGTCTCAAGGTTGTCCTCGTCGAAGACGAGATCTTCCACGACTTTTTTCCATTACTCTGTCAATGTTATTATCGCCGTACTCTGAGTCTTCCATTACCTCGCCAATGTCATCTTCAATTAAGTATTGCTCCTTCATCTTTTGCCTCGTTTTGAAAAGAGCTCGTCCTTGAGTTCAAACCAGGGTCATTATCTGTGCACAGCTTCTTGCTTTGTCAATCGATAAAGACTACTCTTTCATGGATTGGGTGACCTGCCTTAAAGTACAAAAAGGTTGAAATAATGACGGAACATAAAAAGGGAGGAAATGACCTTTCATATTTTTTCAATCAGTAACTTTAGCTTTGCCCTGCCTCTCGCGTGAGTGCCATAATTATTTTCACCAAGTGGAGGCTCGACCCTTGAGCGTCATGACTGCCAATTTTACTTTGGCACAATCGGAACCTTCTTGGAAATACAAAATCTATTCAACTTTGTCAATCCAATCGCTAAAATTTTCTGCGTGTAATGTGCCAAAAAATTCGGAAAGCTAGACGTGAAAATCACTATCTCCATACCAGTCTTCGCGACCATGATAATCTTGATGATACGGGTTTTCAAAAATCGAAGTAGTGCGTCGATTAAATACCTCACAATCTTCAAGATCTTACGTTGATATACATGGATCTAAGACTTTAATACCAACTGACGCATATGAGATAACGGGATGAGTGCATCCTTCCAAGCATGACATTAGTAGAGAGGGACAGAGTGAATCGAAGGAGAAGGAACTTGACAAACGAAGAGGATCTGCCTCTGGATTTAAACGAAAAGAAATAATTTTATTAATCTATAATTAGAATGTTTTTAGAGGAGCCTTAGTCAGCCCATGTTTAAATAGGCTAGAGAAGGAGAAAAGTCTGAATAAACAAAAGAAATTATAAAAATTATTAACTAAACAGAAAAAGTAAAAAAAACTAAACAGAAAAATTTCAAAACTATTTTTTTAAAAATAAGCAGAAAATTCAAAATAAATAAAAGTAATAATAAAATATTAATTAAATCCTAATTAGCGGCAGTGGTGCACCATAGCCGTGGTGGGGACCACGGGCAAGCCATGGTCCCTACTAGGTGGCCTCTATTGAGTCACAAAATAGTCTACGCTCATGGAGGTGGCCACGGGTAGGCTATGGTAGCCTCTAAGAGTTCTATTATGTCTCGTCACGATGCTGAGATCCTTGTTGGAGGCCTCAATTGCTCTTTGTCATAGCTCGGAAGAAGGCAAGGTTGCGTCACAAGATAAAAGTTGATCAAACTGCTAGATATGCTTGCATGACATGACACAATTGGTTGTGTATGAATTAATTTTTGTTGTTACTAAACAGCATATTGTTCGAGTCAATTTGTTTTTGTTGTTACTAAACAGCATACTATTCATGTCAGTTTTGTATTACACAAGCGCCATGCAATACACAAAAATAAACTCAATTCCTTTTCATTTAACAAACTTGCTAAAAAAGGTACATGATATCTTTAGATGAAATCTGCCCACTAAATGACAATTATTCAAAACATTTCCACAAAAAACAACATTTATTTTCATCTTTTGTTAACTTCACTGCTTATTGGTAATTTTTTTGTTGCTTCTTCAGTTTGTGTTGTTGAGCATTGAGAATATTTTTCTACTCTTTCCTTAGATTGAGGAATCAAGGAACAAAGTCTCAGAGAAGTCAACTAATATGCACAATCGTGTGCTAGAAGCTCATGAAAACCTTAAATTATTGGAGAAACAATCCAAGGTTTTGACAAAAGAATTGCAGAGTTTGAACAAAGAGAAAGAAGAGATAGAGAAGAAGCGAACTGAAGCTTTAAAGATGCACACACAAATTGAACTTGATCTAAGGGATGTAGAAGAGAGACTTGCTAGTGACATTCGTTCAAAGGTTTGTTTTCAGTTGACTTTTTATTACAAAAAAGCACAAATTTTCAAATTTGTAGTACAGATTGTTTTTCCCATTGTTTGTTCAGTTTTAATCATAGGATCAAGTGTTCTTGGTTTCTTTTTAATTATGATTATAGGAAGAAGCTGCAAGACAGTTGGAGAGTCTACGGAAGGAGATTCAGGAGTCTCGAGATGAACTGAATACAATCAGGCCCTTACACCAGTCAAAAGTGGCTGAAGAGGAGGAGATTACCAAAGGGTATGTTGTAGTTAAGAAATACTTGCTGTTATGGCTCTGTATTGATATCTTGATGTCCATTTAGTAAAGAATTTTGTCATTTTGTTGGAGAGTAGTATAATGGAGCGCGAGAAGCAGTTGAGTATTTTGTACCAGAAACAAGGACGAGCCACACAGTTTGCAAATAAAGCTGCTCGTGATAAGTGGCTTCAGAGAGAGATTGATGACCTTGATCGTGTGCTTTCATCAAATGTGTCGCAGGTGAATAATGAATGTAATTTGATTCATCCTGATTCTTTTTTTCATATGGAAAAATCCTTTCCATTAAAGCTACATTCTTGTTTTAATTTCTCTCTTTCATCGACTACTTTATGTTGTCTGGGCATAAAATGATGGAAAAAAATGATTTTGTAAAGATGCCACTTGTATAAAACCTAGAATATTTTGTGCTTGTATGGTATTATCTTATTCACTGAGGAATTGTATGTGATTGAGTCATTGTATGTCACATTTCACTGAATGGACATGTGTGCGTGCATGTATCCATTTGGCATTTTAAAACTAAACTTAATCATATTATCAAAAATACACAACAATTGTATGGTATAATAAAATGTTCAAGTTTATTATATCTACCATATGGTATATCAAGTAAGCAAACCTAACAATCTGTATAAAAGAGGATTTTACATTTATCATACTTATTTCAAATTAAAACCCAAGCAATCTATCAAAAGAAAAAAATGTTTACACCATATTACAGAATTACAAATTAATCAGTTTAATGATTCTTACTTGTATGTCTTACATGCTAAACAAGTTCCCACGAGAGGGCCTCGTGGCTAGCGCGGCAGCAGAGTTGCACAATAGAGCAAGAGTCAATCCCCGAGGGCTGTAAGGCTTTTCGAGGTGCCTGCCCTCTTGCCGCGTTAGCCCTTAGTTGGGCACAAAATGCTCCTCGTGATTTATCTCCTCTGTGTTGGCTGTGGGACCAGTTGGTGGGGGCGCTGAGGACTAGCGAATTGCCTTTTGCACAATACATACTAAACAACAAAATGTACATAAATTATGAACTGTTTATTGTTTACAAATATACATATTAACACTTATAAATTATAGATTGTTCACACAAAATGATTGCAAGTGTTGCTTCTTAGCATACATTTATTTCAAAGTAACATCATTGCACTCTTTAAGTTATCACTGAGTCATTCTTTCATTACTTTAGGGTCTGATCTTTTTGATCAAACCATCTTAATTGGCTGGATTTGAGCCGATCAAATCTTTTTGATGAAACCATTCTATTTGGCTGGATCTGTCTCAATCAATTCAATTTTGGAGTTATCTTGGTAATCAAATTCATAATCACCCCACATACGGGCTTGCATCCTTCAAGGTGGCCCATATATCCAATATATAACCACATATACAACATTATTCTTGCATATTTGAACTAGAGAACAAGGACGGCATTTTTTGATAAATTATTTTTAGATGCATCCTGATACACATCTCTTTCTGTCCACATATTCAGCTAGCACATGGCTTGCATACTACATATGCATCCCACCTATTTAATATGCAAATACTTAGATAACATTATTACATATTATATGATGAGAGATGCTCTCCTTAGTCCATCACATGTGTGATCACATAGGAAACTTTCTAGCTCCCACAGATTGGCACAGTTGGTAACTGTATAGGTGCTTGCCACATGAGGTCTTGGGGTCAATTCCCAGCAGAAGCGAAATGCCTCACTGAGTTTCTGACCTCTACTATCCAAAGGGACCACTGTACCAAGGCGAAGCCCTTCGTGATTTACCATCTTTCATTAAGCTGGGGGTTGACTATGAAGGGCTCTTGGTGTGAGCGTTATCATGTGCCACCACATAGGAAACTTTCTAAAATAATACTATTGACGAACACTTGAATAAAGGGGAGCCTTGGCGCAATGGTAAAGTTGCTGCAACCTCTTCCAAAGTAGGATAAGATTGCGTACAATAGAGCTTTCTCCGGGATCCCGCATAGTGAGAGCTTTGCCCTTTGACAAACACTTGAATTAGGGATGATGATTGTTTAAATGCAACTTGATCTCAACAAATGAAATTCTGATAGTTTGTTGATTGTTTTTCTTACAATCTGAGATTTAAGTTACTGAGAATGAATGTGCATGTTGTAATCTTGGATGGTACCCTTTTTACCGTCCATTATTGGTCATACTAACTGCTGAATTTCATCTCATCTTTCTTACCTTTTTGTCCTCTCTTTTCATTGGTCTGCTTTCTCCGTTTCCTTAAGTGTATTTTCTTATTGCTTTTTCTGAAGAATCTAATTTTCTTGTTCTTCTATTTATGTTGCTGCTCTCATCTTTGACCTGCCTTTTCACCTCCTTTGCTTGTTTTCCTCTGGTCTCCCCTTCTCCTTGAAAGCAACTCCTAGCTTATACATAATCATATGCCAATATGCACTGATATTTATACTCTTGCTACTGAATTGTATTCACTAGCTTATACATAACCATATGTCAATATGCACTGATATTTATACTCTTGCTACTGAATTGTATTCACGTGGGCAGAAAGTACAAATTGATCTTAAGATTCTGGATAATGTTTTGTGTTTTCATTGTATATCTTTTTATCCACACAATGGGAAGTTAAGTTCTGAACAATTTTTGATAGTATTATTTTTGCAATATTTCATATGCTTTTCATCCTTTACAGGAGAAAACACTTCAGGATGAAATAGAACAACTTAAGGAGGAGGAAAGGAAGCTAGAGACATATATCAAGAAACGTAAAGTTGAATCTGAAAAGCAAGAACTACTGATAACCAACTTACAAGATGATTCTGATCATTTGTGTAAACAGAGGGATGAGTTGCAAGATTTGAGGAAGTACGAATTTCTTGTTATATATAATTATTTGCTACTGTGGTTTGTATCTTCATGTGTTTTTTTTCCAGATCCTTGTGGAGTGAAGAAGCAAATCTCTCAGCTGAAATTGATAAACTTAAATCTGAACTTGTAAAGGCACAGAAGAGCCTTGACCATGCTACACCTGGTGTGAGTAAAATTCTCAGAGATCACCTGTTGAAATTTGAATTGAGATTTAATTAATATTGAGTAGGTTTATATTTAACTTCTTTAATTATTGCTGCATGTTAATGGAAGCTACTGCTAGATGTCATGGGGTGTTCTTCCACGTATCAGGAGGTCCCCACTTAATAAGAATATGATAAAAAATATTCACAACCATGATAACAATAAATAACACGAGATAAACACATATTTAATAGACAAAATATGCATTTTATATCTTTTCCAATTAAGAAAGGAAAGGGCTAAATAGACCATTCCATTTAACAAAAGAATAGAAACAAGTTGTACCCTCTGAGCAGCTATGTACAGTAACGGAAAACAACTAGAACTGCAAAATATATCCTTGTAAAACTAGAAGCTAAGAGAGACTAATACTAATTACTAAATGGGTAAATATGAAAATTGTGCATATATAGTAATCTTGATTAAAAATCTAAGAGTTCAAATGCACTTTATTTTAACCTTAGACTTTCACTTGAAGATATATTATCAATTTTTAATCTCCATATCACTTATTAAGTATTCACCTATTTTTTATTTGCTTACAACAAAAGAATTTTATTAAGATATGAATTACTGAGTCTCCCGTAATATAAATAGTATTAAATGACATGTGATCTAGCACTATTGGTGATATATAACAATATACCATTGCAATATAAAATATACTCTGATTGCGGTTGACTCACACTACCATTTCTATGTGGGTGGTCAGCGGTTGAGCCATAATACCACATCTCTATGGGAGGCCAACTGCCCTGATAAGATTTCCCTTTAGTTTTTTTTACACCATTTATAATAGTCATTTATTTCTTTTTCGGTTTTCACATTATAGTGCAACCATTATGTTTAGTAGTATAGATAGTTCAAGAGACTAACCTATTTCATTGTTTAATATTAGTTTCACTGTGTTAACAATATATTAAAAGGGGGTTTCAAGTGCTAAGTTGTAATATGCAATATACTAAAAGAAGGCTTTAGGAGCTATGTTGTAATATGCAATATACTAAAAGAAGGCTTTAGGAGCTATGTAGTAGAAAACCTCGTCATGTTTTGGAACCAGTCTTGAACATCAAAGAAAAATTAGTTAAAGTATATATATTAATAAATGAGTAGCTTCTGTTTACCTGATGTAAAAGTAGGGAAAGGATGAATTCCTAATCCATTAACGATTTCTTTTCCTCTTTGCCGACTGTATTATTTGTTGCGTTCCCAACAGGAAGCTTGCATCTAAGCCAAGCTTGCAGTCTGCTTGGAAGCTTGCAACTTGCTTGTGAGCACACGATAGCTGCACAGGTGACCCGCTCATGAGCTTGCAGTAGCCTTCTCTCCACGAGTTCCCCTTCTTCTCCATGAGTTCTCTCTTTTTTCCTCAAATTTCCCTTTTTCTTTTCCTCCGTGGATCATTTTCCAACCCTCTCTATCCATCATCTAAGGGTAAACATCCCTTTTCTATCGCAACCAAACATGACTCAATTGATTTATCCCATGTACAAACTTGATTTACCTTAAACCGGCCAGGATAAATCCGAACAATTCAAACCCATCTGACTAATCATCCTGCCTACTTGATGGACACAACCTAAACTCAACCCAAAAACTCGAGTTGTTGGTTTGGTTCAGCTTAGCTGTAGAATTTAGAATGGCTGATGAACTAAATGGAATAAATATTCAATGTATAACAGCTAATATTTTTGATTTTGACCAACTGATCATATTCATATTGGTTAGGAAATAATACTTTGAATTGAGATTTAGTACTGTACACGAGTGACTATTATAAGTTCTTGAAGTTGTAGTGTTTCATATTTGTCATGTTGGCATGTCACTGAATATTCAGCGCTTTTAATTATTTTTTCACTTTTTTATTATTGTGTTCATTTATCGAGAATAGGTGACTTGTCAAGTTCCTAAGAGACCTTATCTAAGTAGTGCATTGAATGTTTTCCTTCTTTCTCTTGCACTCAGGATATCAGAAGGGGATTGAATTCTGTGAATAGGATTATTAAAGATCACAATGTTAAAGGAGTTTTTGGGCCAATATTGGAGTTGGTTGAATGCGACTCCAAATTCTTTACTGCTGTTGAAGTCACTGCTGGAAATAGGTATGAATGCTTAATGTGTTTTAATTCTTCACTGATGTTATATACTTGAATTTTTTGTCCATGACCATAATGGTTATTTTGTATGTGTTCAGCCTATTTCATGTGGTGGTTGAGACGGATGACATATCAACGAGGATTATAAGATACCTAACTGCAGAGAAAGGCGGAAGAGTAACTTTTATACCACTAAACAGGGTGAAAGTTCCACATATAACCTATCCACAAAGTTCTGATGTTGTACCACTATTGAAAAAATTGAAATTTCGATCTGATTGTGCTTCTGCTGTCGAACAGGTATGTATTTTGACTTGTATCTTTTTTAGATAAATGAAAACAAAGTACAAATTGGCTCATATATAGTTTTTTTTCTGCATACATTTTTGATCTACTAAGAAGTCCATGGTGACTGAAGTTGCCTGATAGATTTAAATCTTGTGCATACACAGGGAAGACTTTTATGGAGAAACGCAGGTAGGCATAATTAACATTTTTTCTTTGACCACTGAATAGGGGCTGGGCAAGATTCAGTTGATCAGTTTAAAGAATTTTCAAATCAATCAAAACTGATAAAAAAATTTATTCAATTTTACTGAAAAAATACATCAAATAATATATAAAATTCTAGAGTTGATTGCATTTACTTCGTTTGGGTTCAATTAAAATGCATACGCTGTCATCTAAATTAGTTAAATTTTTTATACTTTATTTCTAATCATCATATCTAATATTGAAAACGAAGAAAATGTAGAGAGTAAGTACTCTAATCCTCTTATAAAAAGAAAAAAGACATACAAAATTGTACTAATTATAGGGGCATTAAGTTGATGAGCTATCTTATGAAATTATGGGAAAGAGTTATAGGAAATTTTTTTAAGAAAGATCAAGGTGACTCTCAATTAATTTGGATTATGGTTGAAAGGTCAATAATAGAAACTATACATTTTCTCAGACAATTGATTGAAAAGTATTATAAATGATATTCATTAACCTATAAAAAGCTTATAATAGAGTTTTGAGATAAATTCTTGAAAAGAAAGTTGTGAGAATAACGTATATTAAAATAATTAAGGACATGTATGTAGATATAGTGACAAGAGAGAAGAGTTTAGGCAGATTAATTGAAATATTTCTTATAAAGATAAAGTTACATCAAAGATTAGCTCTAAGTCCATATTTTTTTACTCTAGTCATGAATCAACTTTAAGTCCATATCATATGTAAAACATCCAAGACATGTTATTATGGTATATGTTGTATGTAGATGATATTGTTTTGGTTGATGAGACACATGAATGAGTGCATTCTAAGCTTGAATCTTGATGGAAATATTGGAAATAAAAAGTTTTAAGTTTAGTGGAGTAAAGACAAAAAATATGGAACTTAAGTTTAATAGTATTAGACATAGAAAGATAATTGTTAATATAGGAGATGATAAATTATTTGTAATTGAGAAGTTTAAGAACCTAGGATTATTTTTGTAAAAGGATAGAAGATTTGATAAAGATGTTTGACATAGGATACATACAGGATTGTTAAAATGGAGAAGAACGTTAAATGTTTTTTTAAGGTACCTCTAAAGCTTAAATGTAAGTTTTATGAAATGGCGATTAGACATGCTATCTCATATGGAGTGGAATGTTACACTATGAATTGAATATATAAGCAGAAGGTGAGAATTGCAGAGATAAAGATGTTAAAGTGAATGTATGAATATATGAGATGAATAGATAAGAAATGAGAATATTAGAAAGAAAGTTGGACTTGCACCTATTGAAGAAAAACTCCAAGAGATGCATTTAAAAAAAATATGGAACCGTCACATTAACAGCTCATCTCAGCCCCTCCTACCGAGGAGGGGGTAAATTGAATGGGTGCTAGCATGGGCTGCCTCATCAGACTTGGCATCCCAAAGGACCGATCCCCATTTGGGGGAAAATTCGCAAATACACCGTAACTAGAATCTGTGTGGACGCCCTACCACTGCACCATAGCCCGAGGGTTAAAATAAGATAATATGGATATGCGCTTTGGTAACCTACCAATTGCATAACATTTAGTAATCGACAAAGTCCCTGTGGGATCGATATTCTTATTACTAGAACGACGTAACTTTGTACTTGCGGTTGGTACGCATCAAGTTTTTGGCGCTGTTGCTGGGGACAACGTTGATATTAGATAGATTGCGATTATTGCTTAATCTAGACTTTCTCTTATTTGTCTCTTTTGCTGGTTTCTTACTTTGTTTATTTTATAAGATTTTTCTTTCCATTTTTATTTTATTCATCCTTTCTTTGATCCTTTGACTTTTGATATTTTCTATTGCCTTGTTTCATATTTAGATTTAATTTACAAGGAGAATTATTAGAAGGCGACCCTGAGATAGAAAGGACATTGCTTGCTAGGCAGAGAATTCGGAGGGAACAAGGGGTATCGATAGATAACACCATGGCTGAGCAACAAGAGAACAACCCTCTGAAAGATTATGCCGCACCCACTACAAGGGGTGTGCGATCAAGTATTCGAAGACCACCTATCGAAACAAACAATTTCGAATTGAAGCTGGCTCTACTGTCCATGATTCAACATCAATTTGGAGGATCTCCCGCAGAAGACTCAAATCTACACCTTAAAATTTTTGAAGAATTTTGTGAGACTTTTAAATACAATGGTACCACTACTGATGCTATACAGTTAAGACTGTTTCCGTTCTCTTTGCGGGATAAGGCTAGAGCATGGCTACACTCACTTCCTCCAGACTGTATTATCACTTGGGAGCAATTAGAGCAGCAA
>JBAMHZ010422124.1:0-11526 GCA_037177395.1 Alpinia galanga | reverse complement strand
CACAAGTGAGCGTACGACAAAGAACGGAGGTACGCACGGATGAGGTGTATAGAGGGACATGTCTCTCTCTCTCTCTCTCTCTCTCTCTCTATATATATATATATATATATATATTTATATACACGCAAGATGTGTGTTTAAGTCATCAGAGAAAAACTACCCACTAAGCCAAATTAACCCACGACCAAAGGCACCAACTGATATTACATCAACCAGTGAAATAACCTTAATGATTAATTAAACTTATTTTGCATCACACAAGTTTTATTGGGGAAGCAAGACATTGGATATTTCTGCATTGGACTAGAAATGTGCGATCAATCCAAAACTTTGCTGGAAATAACTACCTAAGCTGACCATGCACAAAAGCACCTGCATGGTACCATGCTGGCTAAGGTTGAGCGTGTATAACCTGAAATTTATAAATCAAACTAAACCAATCCAATTAAAACCAAAAATTCAATTTATCAACTTTATCAGTTTAGTTTCAATTTGCATACTAGGTAAATATTGGTTTTGGCTTGAACTTGCACAAACCATTAAAAAGACTAGAACGAACACTCCTAAACTCATTGTATTGTATTACTAGAGGGCTTGAAGATGGAATACAGAAAGTTTAAGATCTTGTCATCTGCACATGGGCTAGGTACCACAAAGGGAGGTGGGGAAGAATCAAGGTTGAGAGGAAGGATACGGGGACGTAGGGCTTAGAGATTGAGTCAAAAGCCTAGCACATCTCACTTTTCAAGCACCTTCTCCTTTCTTCATTCTGTTTAGTTGAGTGGTTGAGTCTAAGTGCTTTGCATAGGTTTAGGACACTGACTTCTTTGGAGTAGAATAGCTTTTCTATAAAAAGAAAACAATTAGAATTTAATCAATTATCTGTTTTTGATATAGGAACTAGAAGCAATAAAAAGAGAAAATGGGTTGGCCCTTTCATTTGCTACGCTATGGCCTGAGATGCATTCTGAAGTTGTTGACCTCAGCTCTGCTCAATAAATTGGAAATGAGTTGTATTCTCTTTATGGAAAAGCTATGGCAAGCTCAAGAACTTCCACTTTTTCTCTTTAAAATAAAGGGACGAGGAGAGCGACATTGAGACGGGGTGGGGGTGACATGCTAACAAAAATGCCTCAATTATCAACTTACTAGAATGAATAAAAGAGTGGCTTGCCTCAAACCGTGTATCATCAAATCTTTCTCACTTTTTTTTTCCCGTGGAGAAATGGTTTCGGGCACGAGCAACACTCTCTTCTTCTAGCTAAATAAGCTAAGCTGGTAATCATTCATCCATCAAGGCATCTTTATTTAATGAAATAAAGCTCTTATTGCTGGAACAATGTTTTTTTGGATTGGAAGTGTGGCGGAGGTTAGGGATTTTCTAGTGGGATACTTGGAACTGGAGATCTTGCTGCTCGATGTTCTATGTTCTGGGCTAAAATCTCAATCTAGCTTTCACAACAGCTTCTCCTGACAACCAACAAGATCAGCTTGTAGCTATGAGCATAAATTTTCCCTCTACAGTGCCAGGTACTACGATAGGGGGACAGCAAGAATATGAGAGTCCAGCCTATGCTTTCACAGACTCTGCTCTATATTAATATGGTCAAATACCAGCTCTGACCATTAATCGTATTGGTACTATAGCTCTTGGGAAAGAATAGAACTATATATATCAACATAGAGCTTAAATTAAAATTTATGATTGATTTTTGATTAATTTATATTTATTTTTAACTATCAGTTTACAACAAAACCAAACTAAAGTTTTCAGTTTGGTTTTAAACTGACTGAAATAGTTCGGTTTTGGTTTGGATTTTTCAAACTGAAATCTTTTGTTTGGTTTCAATTTTCTTCACCACCCTATAAACTGAAACATGTCCACCTTTAATTCTAGCAAAGCATTGAAATAGATCACTGATCGAGATTTCAAATGAGGGCTATAGGAGTGGCATACAATAAACTACTCTGCTCTAGACTTCTAGTGAATAATCAACAAGTTCAAGTGGCTGCAGTAATACATAACCAACTATTTCATCTAACAAATTTAGTAGACGGCAGGTATTTTCCCACTACCTCCAAAAAGCTAAATATTAAATACAATATTGCAAAATAACTATAAGTGATTATATGAGTTTTTCTTTCTTGGCTGTAAATGTTAAAGTGTTGAAGAGATAGAAAAGTTTTCTTGAAGAGTTTAGTTGCAGTGAGAGCAGGCATACTATGCATACTTTCATATAGTAATAAATGTTCACTTCCACTTGTGCAAAACCTATATGGCAAAATAAGGCAAGTCCTAAAGACGTACTGACCATAGTTATCAGTCTTAAAATTCACAATTAGAATTGCACAATTCTATTTGTTCCACACCAAAATCAGTTTGAACAATATGGTTGAATTGTTTGGGTCAAGAATTGATGCAATCCAATCCAATTCGAATTAATTCAGTATCAATCAATCAATTTTCAATTCTAAACTCAGACATTAATTAAGTGTAATTTGACAAATAAATAGTTCTGCATGATTAATTTAGATTAAAGAATCTTCATTCCATATTCTATTTATGATTCATCTTCAACCCTTCACGAATCATATCATCTTCAACTCTTTGCATACCAGAGGTTGCTTATTCCGTCAGAGACTCATTGTCAACAACCCTTCGGTCATCAAAGGATAACTTCCAAGTGGATATCTGTCAACTCTCTTGTTAGATATCTCTCAAGCAGGATCAAGCTCATTTGAAGCTTCAGTGGCTTCTTTCTCATGTGTCTTTGATCAAAGGACATATTTTAATGCTGATTTTAGCAACCGATCATTGACTAGAGGATGATGACGTCAATGATTGTATTACTTATGCATCCTAACCAATACAGCCCTCATCTTCTACAACCATCATCAGCATCTATACTCCTTGAGATCATTCCCTCCATTGTCCTAAGCAACCCTCATCTATCCCTTAAGCCTCTTCAACCAAAGACATCAATGTCTCTCAACCCTAATCCTCAACAAACAACATCAACAACTTGCAAACTTACTGACCAAGACATTAGAGACTTCATCTTTTATAAGTAAAATAATCAAGAAAGCAAGTGAAGAGGAAAAAAGAAAAGGCTGAGATAGTTATGCTAGACCAAGATAATGAGATAATGACATTTAAAGTAGAGAGGATATGGTGTGATTGTGATATCTCTCTCTTTATATATGTGTGTATATACTCATACAAAAAAAAAGGACATTTTGAGTATATTAATCTAATAATATAGCCATTAGTCTCTTTCATTACATAATGCATTTTTATTATTTGTGACAATATACTTTATTAATCATAATCAGTGTAAAATAGGATATTATTATAAATTTTAGTTAGTTTTCCTACTTATTTATCCATTTAGCATCAACCTTATGATTCATGATTCAATACAATGCATGATTTGTAAATCACCAAAAGAATCCACAATTTCAACGTCAATTCGATGACCTTGCTGCTACAAAATTAACTATAAGAACACTGACCATGGCTGTTAGGTAGTTCGCCCTCCTCAATTTCATCAGCATTTTGAGCATCAGAGCTATGCATATCAGCATCCTTTGCACCATTCTCATTGGCAGCACCTTCAGAAAGCTGGCATTGTAGTAAAGCAACAACTTTCTTCAGGTAAGATTCTTGAAATTTAACATCAAGTTGGTAATTAGCCCTTTCATCATTCTGCAAAACTGTCAAGAAGGAAACTGCAACCTGAAAAAGTGTACCATCATATGTCACTGTCACAAAAGTTAATATGAAGCAATAATGATTAAAGACCTACCTTGTAAGCACACCACTGCCCAAGCTCACCTAAAGCATAATTAATAGCCCGCAACTTCTGAATCAAATTAGCAGCACCATCACTTTCTGTCCTCTCAGAAACACCATACACCAATCGCAGTTCATCTTTGGAACCAGCATCTCTGGCTCCCATAAACTGCCACTTACTTTTTCTAGAGCTTGAATGAGCAGTTTGTTCAACTTCAACTTCCATTTGTTTTATTTTCTCATGAAGGGACCATAAGACAGCTGCTTTATCATATTGCACAACAATTTCCAAGGGCATTGGGACATGTTTCTCCAGCTCCCTTCGATCCTTCACAGTACACACAATAGAATCTAGCTTCGTTTCAAGATTCCTAATCTTGATTGCACAATCTTCCTGACTAGAAACTCCTGTAGACAATGGGTAATAAGATTTACTGCTATTCTGAAGATGGAACTTCCAGATGAAATATTATGATTTTTAAAAAAATGCATAAACTGTGTACATAATCAAGCTGGGAAAACTTTAAAAAAAATCATACCCTTCAAGTTGACAGGAGAAGCTGTCATACCAAAGACAGCTGGCCGTTTATCTTTTGAAGTTGTATGATAAAACTCAGACATCACCAAAGAATACGGATGCTTTTTCACAGCATGATGGCATTCATCCAAAATTAAAAGATTAATTGATTCCATTTTTATTATACTGTGCCTGAGAATGTTCAACAAGATTTGAGCTGTCATAACTAGAACCTGCAATGAAACACTCTCTTTAAATACAACTAGAGTGCGCTATCAAAGCTCTAATAACAATTTTTCACTTCCCACTTTCCTGTCTACAAATGTTACAACATCAGATTCCAAAATGCTGCAATAAATTTTATACAATCATCAAGTTGAAACATTGAGAAATGCCACCACAAGGTGTTGAAAACTCTTAACAGCAAACTTTAAAGCATACATGAGAGACTAAGAAAACACAAGTGCATGAGCCTACAACAGGAATCTTTCTCTACAAAATATAAGATTTTTCAAAGAGGAAGTTTATTACCATTGTTTTAAAAGGTTGCCACCTCAGCAATTTAAGGGACCAGTTCAGCTAATTGCTAGGCAACCTTTTAGCAAGGGGCTCAAGCTGATCACCTAGACAGCCCAAGCATTCCACGAAAGTCTAAAAATAATAATTTTTTTATAAATTACTAATTTAATGATATCAGAAAGTACTCATAATTCTCCCCACTACCCCATCCCAAATACCTTTGTTCGCCTGAGCCTCCCACTTAATGCAACTTCTGCCTCCCCAATTTCACTTGATGTCAACAGTCTGCATTAATTTTCTTGGTCACCTTTTCTTATCTTCCGTAAGTGTGTTTTCCCAATTCTATTGCATCTTTTCAAATTTATTATTAAATTTTCAATATTTGATCGCAATACACTTAGAATATTTTTTTTTGTAACTACTAGTTTAGTTAAAATGTGAAATGTGAAACAGTTCGTTGTTGTTATGTATTTAGTGTATATAATATTGATTATAACTTATTTATTTGTGATTAATTATGACTTATTTCTTTATGAGTGTAAATTTGTTTACAATTGTTCCATACACACACATATATGTGTGTGTATATACATACATACATACATATATATATATATATATATATAGATCTTTTCCTTTTCATGGTCGATGGAAGTACTAGAAGGCTAACATAAAGGATGATGAGCATGGGCTCGGGGCATCGCTAAGGCATGAAGCTGAGAGAAGTGACTAGAAGACTAAAGTTGTTGACTCCAAATAGTTGGGATTTATGCTACTTAATGATACAATAGTTGTTTCTTGAAAATTGTATCTCAATAAGACTTATCAAAATTGTTATTCTTTTCAAAATATCTCAATTATCATCAGGTTTTCCCATCAATATCTTGCCAAATGCAAGAAAGCTAAGGTTCAATTATCATGTGTGTGTGTTTTTTTCTCAATTTTTACCCAACATTACAGACACTGATATTGCAATTAGCTTATAACTTTTCATTAGAGTACTTCAGATATTGCAAGAGAAATTTTAAATAGAACCAAGTTATCATTGATACTTCTAGAAAGATCAAAATTGAAGACACAGTCCATCCCGCAATGCAAATATCATTCACAACTGACTCTGGCCACCTAATTAATATCTAAGGATATGATTTAGGATGTGCCAATAGAGCACCATGCACTGAAATCCAACTTTACATGACTAGTTCAGAAGCATTTAATTCATCTTACCATTCCTATAGTATAGAAGGAAGGCTAATCAGAATGGCTAATAAAATTAGTGTTTTAGTGTTAGTAGGATTTCAGTTACAAAAGAAATCAATATATGTCAATATCAAGTGAACTGCTAAATGTGGTATAAGCTTTGGATAGGACCACAAACAATGAATTCAGGTATTTAGCTAAGAACCTTGTGATAATACCATGCTAGCACGTTTGACTAAAACTTATTTTTATATTCTTACAAACTTGTGAAGCTAATTATTCTCAGTTTGGTTCAAAAACTGCAAGCTTAATTTTTGCTAATGTTGATGAATAATCAGCGCGACTGAGAATGTGAACCATAGTAAAGTGAAGACCATGAAAATAATCAATTAAAATGCCCATAAGTAAGAGATATGATTATGAGCACACTCTCTCAAAAGCTTGTGGAGAGAAACTAGGCTGACTAAGTCAGGTAAAATTAATTGAGTAAACCACCTTGCGCTAGCAGGGTTAAGGAAAGGAAATGAACTCCCCAACAGCAAGGGGGAGAAAATGTAAAAGGAAGCAAGATGACAATAAAAATTTCACAGCGACACTTTCACTCTATTTTGTTTGTCGGAAAAAGAGAAAAGGAAGAAAATAAATTGAGAAAATCTTTCTCCATTTTCCTTGATGCTAATTCTATCAAGTTTGTATAAAAAACTAAATGGGCAAAAATCAAATGGCGCCCCTTATTATTGTTTTCATCAAAAGGGTGACCCTTTTTAGAAAAATAATATCAAAACAATGTCTCCGCATATTCTCATCCTGAAAATAATCTTTTCCCATGTTGCATTGTTATAGCAGCTATGTCATAATTGCTATGTATAGCAACTATGGCATAGCTTTTACAATGTGCTAAAAACAACCAGCTCAACTTAATTGAATTTAGTGCACATTGAGCAATGTTATCAAAATACTCTTTATTAACTTGGTCAAAATTACTTCAACTCAGTCAAAATCACTCCAAAACTATTGTAACAACTATTCTCAGTAGTTGCTACAAGTTGTAGCAACTATGGCAAAGCTGCTACATTTGTTGTAGCTATGGACAATAGCTACTATAGTAGTGTTGACGCAATTTTAACCAACTTGAAGCAATTTTGACCAAGTTGATAATGAGTATTTTTATAAAGCAGCACTTTTAAGTGTTGTAATTTTGATTAAATTAAGGTAGTTTATTTTAACATGAGCTGCCATAAGTTGTAATAGCTATGACCTAACTATTACAATTATAGCTGCTATGGATGATAGTGTTACAACAATGTTGACATAATTTTTACCAAGTTGAAGCGATTTTGATCAAGTTCAAGAAATTTTAACCAAGTGATCTATGTGCAGTAATTATGATTAAATTGGGTTGGTTTATTTTAAACGTGTAACAGCTGCTACAACAGCGCTGAAATAATAATATTTTTTGGATAACAAATATGTTAGGGCACTATTTTAATGTTTTTTTGGAAAGAGACACCTTTTAACAAAAAGGGTAATAAGAAGTAACCTTTAATTTTTGCCCAAATTAAATTTGGCTTACAATGGAGCTCATATCCAACCTTAAACAAAATTAAAAATATTTTCTTTTCAAATATTTTTTTATTTTTTACGTTTTTAACAAATAAAAAATTTGAAATTTAAGTTTCCTCTCCTTCCTTCCAAGGAAACAATTGAATGGAGAAAAATACTTCTTTCCTTCCAAAGAAATCAAAACTAGAAAAATCTTCCTTAATCTTTTTCCAATGAGTTTTTCTCCACCCTTTCTTTCCTGTATCTGTTTTCTTCCCTTATAGGAAATAGGTCTTAAGGGATATTATCATGAACACACTCTACAAAAAAGCTTGTACCCGCCAACTAGGTGGCCCAAGTTAGGGAAACTAATTAGGTATCCATCTTGTGCTAATACTCAACTAAAAGCTATCAAGGCGATATGAGCAAATTTACCAACCCACTACACTTCCAAAGAAGAACCTTGAGAAGAACTACTTGTGTGGTGCCTCAAAAAAAGTGCAAAAAAATGCAGTACTTCCTGCAGAAGATTCCAGGTCAGTTTTGAATATGACATACTTGTTCAAACATGCACATTTTGCCTACATTAGGATATGATCTTTGCATTCTAAGAAGCATAGTCTTCCAAACAAGTTTTAAAGCCTATGGTTGACTGGATGTTGATGTGGGTGGATGTTCTATGTTGAAGTGTGATTAAACCAAGGAATCCATAGTCATAATCAACAGAAAAGAGTACTTATAAAAGAAATAATGGACGGAAAGGAACCAAAAGAGGGATTAGAAAAAATAAATTTTGAACAGCAATATATGCTCGTGCATTTGTACAATTGAACTTGAGTTTTATTGCATTTACCCTCATAAGGATATGTCTGCCTCAACCTGAAAGCTGGCTAAAGGAGTATAATGAAAGAGTTACAACTTGCAACCTAGATAAGTAGGTAAATTCAGCCAAAATTGGAGGACCATCATTGAATCATATTCTAAATCTCAACAGATCAAGCCAGTGATACGTTGAGCTAACTCCCTTTGAAGGTTTTCTTGTGAAAATGGTCATCAGGAACCTACTAATATATATGCTGGACATTGATTCCAGGATTTGACCAAGAAATATGTTGTACCAATACAGGTGAATGCATCAATCCAATATATAGACTATAGCAAATCCATGTTCAACCTTCAGCAAAAACTCATTATGAAATAACCAAAAGATTAAAGAGGGAAGTCAAATGAATTAACTTGCTGGACTGACTGCTTGGAAGGTTAGTTTTAAAGAGATGATAACTCATGGGATGCAGAAAATGTTTACTTCAGTTGAAGAAGTAACAAGGCCATCAGCATCTAAGCAATAGTAAGACTGATGGATCAAATTAATTGAAATAATACACTAAGGCTTACGGATTAAAATAATACACTAAGGACCTAAATAGAGAAAAGAGTTTCTTGCCTGTTTGGACTCAAATTCACGCTGCCATCTTCTGGCATCCCAGAAATCCTGACCTGTCTCTCCGCAATAATGCCCAACTTTATACCCAGTCCTTTCGCGAATAACCTCAGCTTGCTAAGAACAAACTTCCAGATAAATAGCCGATCAACAAACACTCAAAGATATATTTTTTTCTGACCAATACCTGGTATACGAGGGGAACCTTTGGTACCAAAAATACTGCTAGCATCTTCCTATTTTCTTTGAGCATCTCTGTGCAGACACTTTGGATAAGCATTACTGCAATCAGTGTCTTCCCTGCGCCAGTCTCCAAGAAAGCTATTGTGTTCCTCTTTTTGGCCTGCTCAAGAACATCCAGCTGGTACTGACGGGCTTGCTCCTCAGTCGGCTTTTCTCTCTTCTCTTGAGATCTCTTCTCGGGGCTCCTCCTAGCCTGCTCTGAGTTATCAAGTTTGGGCTTCTTCGCTTCCCTGTTGGCACCTGATTCCCATGAGCCAACTCGGAATACAACCTTACCAGACTTATCCCGCTCCCAATACCCTCCTCTGCCATCCCTCTCCCTCCACTCTCCACCACCATCCCGCTCTCTCTTTCTACCCCACTCACCGTCTCTCCTCTTCCAATCGCCACCCTCATCTGGACGTCGCGGACGACGCCACCCTGGAGATTCCCTGTAGCGATCACGGCGATTAACCC
The DNA here is from genome assembly GCA_037177395.1 of Alpinia galanga. Classification (NCBI taxonomy): domain Eukaryota; kingdom Viridiplantae; phylum Streptophyta; class Magnoliopsida; order Zingiberales; family Zingiberaceae; genus Alpinia; species Alpinia galanga. Next base: position 1,815 of record JBAMHZ010422124.1, on the reverse strand, counting down.
CTCGCTCATCCCTCAGATCGCAGACTTTCTCCTTCGAAATATTGTACTTCCGCCCGCCATTCCCAGCGCTTCCATCCTTCTCTTCTGACTTGACGATTTCACGGCGATCCTTAGCCCCATCGCCCCCACAACTGTTCTCCGCAGACAAACACTGTTGGACAACAAGCTCAGCTACGATGGGGACATTACTGGCAGGTTCCACAGGCGGCGACAGCGGCATGAGAGGAGAAGGGAGTTGGTCGCCGTTGATGCTGTCGAGGATACGGTCGATCTCGCCGAGGAGGCCTTCCTCGTCGGTGTGGTCAAGAGAGGGGAGGGCGGAGGGGTCGAAGTCAGCAAAGTCGATGCCGCAGAGCCCACTGCCATCGTCCTCGCATACGTCAAACCAATACGAGACCGTATCGCCGCCGTTGACAAGAGCAGCCGCGTCGCCCACCACCCCGGACAATGTGGAGTCGCCCCCCATCTTCTGCGCCCTTCAACCCCGAAGGCTTCTGCTCCAAGCAACCCGTCGGAATCCCAAAATAACAACGAGATTAAAGACAGAGGGAGAGAGAGGCGGTGATAAACCGTACGAATCACGCAAAAAAGCGAGTGTGTGTGGGCGATGAAGGAATCGAGTTCCTGGATTCGGCGGTGTACCAACGCGTCTCTCTCTTCTTTCTTTTCCCTAGCTCGCTCTACGCATCCATAAATTTTTTTCTATTTGACCCCCTTTCCAGACCCGCTTGCTCGGCCGCCGCCTCCGCGAGAAAGCGGAGAGAGATTCTTTCGCTGCCGCAAGTGCAACTTGCAAGTGCTGGCGAGACAAAACGACGCAAGGATAGCGAAATAATTCAGAGCCACTTTGAACCGCGGTTAGGTTAATATCAAGGAGAATAATAAAATTAAATTAAATTTTTAATTTTTTTTTTTTTTTAAAAAAAGTTAAGGCGGTGTTGTCTATTGGTCAGCTTGGCCCATGCGACTCTGTCATGCCTTCTAGCCCATCAGCTGCAGTAATTTGGATCAGAAGCCTCTTTCTCTTTCCAGGCAAGATTTTAAATTATGATCTGTTTACAATTCTATCCGCGGGATGCACACTAAATTTAAATTATAAAACGGAATTATTTTTAAAAGTTGGGGGACAGTAAAGAGAATATTAAGATTTTGATAAATTTTATTTTCTTTTATGGTTATTAATTAAATTTCTCCCTTTCTACATAGGCATCTCCTCTCTCAAAACAAATATACAAACTAAATGGAAGAAATAAAATTTATCTTCGAACCAATTGCACTAAATCACCCTCTAATGTCATCATATTCCACTATTATATGATTTTAATCAGTTATATTTGTCAATTTATGCATGCGTCTATTGAGTGCGCACAAGAAAGGCATTAAAGGAGTCCTCTTTTGTTGACTAAAGATACTCTTCTGCACGACCTCTTCTTAGTTCATCACTTGGCATGAGAGTTGCATGTCTATAATGATATAGATTATATTAGTTCTGTCAAAGACAAACACTCCACTATTAAATTCATTAAATTTTATGAAAGAGACTTAACATCTTAAAACTTTTAAAAATAACTACATCTAAGATTATTTAACTATAATCTATTCTCTCTAAGCAACACGTGTCCACTCGCTTGACAAGGTTAGAGAAACTTATCTCATCGTAAAGCTAGTGTTTTATGCTCATACCTTAAGGATATATTTATCTATCAAGATTTTAAAAATTTAGGATTGTAATCATCTTTAAACTTTTATGATAATTAGGGATCCTATCTAATCTTACAAATCAAGAATCATACTTATCAATCCCACAAATAAAGG
>JBAMHZ010422104.1:0-11526 GCA_037177395.1 Alpinia galanga | reverse complement strand
CTAAAATGGTAGGCTAATTTATTTCTATTCACTAAATATTAGATTTATAATGAATTAACTTGCTCCGTCATGGATTAGTCCGCTTACAACTCTAATAATAAATTTAGTATACATGAAAAAGGCATGAAGAGAAAAATATTTATTTAGTTTACAAATTCAAACCGTACAGTCAACTTGTTGTTGTTTTCGATTTGTTGATTACATTAATTACGATCCAGAAGTTTATGGAGTGGTTACGGAGAGGCCCACATCTCCCTCTCATTCCCCTTTCTGCCTAATGAAAAACCTTGGCTGTTTCTAGAAGTTAATCTACAGGTTGGATTCTTAACAAAAATAATAAGTCCACAGGAAAAAACAAAGAAAGAAAGAGATCAAGATTTTAGATCGCTAGGCGATTAATTAAACTAAGAGATAATTTTAAAGATTAATTAAATAGAGAGAAAAAAAAATTGTCCCTTAGAAAAACTTATGACAACTGTATTTTTAAAATATGACTACAAACTTTATTTATCTTTTGCCAAAGGAATAAAATTTGAGAGGTTTTTTTTTTGTTATCAAAAAAGAAAAAGATGATAAAGTTTTAAATTTATTAATTGCTCGTGATAGATAGAAATAACTGTAAACGAATTTTACTTTTATAGCGTTAAATAATCACTAAACTTCTGCATAAAATCTCCTCTCTCGCCAACTCCATATTGAGGAAAAGGAGTAAATAATGATCAATCTTTAACCGTACTGACATCTGGACACAGTGAAAAAACGGATGCCTCGGTTGATATTCCACCCGGGATGATTAATTCTCATTTACTTCTATAATTATGTACTATGCTAGTCATTCAACTTTGTCTACAGAGGCGTCAAATAATTACTAAACACATTTACATTAGAGTTTTTACTAGAATTTAAAAAATCCAATTACAATGAAAGTTTCAAATATGATAATTTCTAAAATATTTTATAAAAGACTCTTTCTAGCAAAAAAACAAAAAAAAAAAAAAGTAATGTATAATTCACTCCACGTATAGGAAATTAAACAAGAATAATAATGAGAACTTCCTCTATTCTCTATCAACAATCCAAATAAACAAAAATAAGAAATAGAAGCCTTCTAAGCACACGTATCTAATTAAACAAAAATATAAATGTTTAATTCTTAGCCATCATATTCCTTCATACTAAATTTGTAGTGTATCTGAATAAAAACACCTAAACCTTTCCTTATGGACTTCAAATTATTGATGTGAGTGAAAACCCTTATAATTATTTTGTTTAGACTTCAAATAAAATAATTACGCCTCTAATTATTAAAGTCCATATCATACTAATTAAGAGGCCAATATATAACTCCAAAAGCTTTATTTGATATTATAATTTATTTAATTTTTCAACAGATCTAAATGTAATAAAATACATCGATCCTCGGTACCTTAATCATGGTTTCTCCTGAGGAAATGAAAGAGTTCAATTTGGCGGAGGAGATTTATAATCCAGTTCTTGTCAGTTCCATACGACATGAAGGCAAGAGGAAGCTGCGTTGGTCAAGGATACTGCAGTCGCCTTGAAATCACCAATTTCTCCTGCGCTGCCCTTCTCACTATTTCTGCTGCGCCAAATCACCAATTTCTTCAGCAACAGCGCTTCCCTCGCCAAAAACTTCACAAACTCTAATTCGCAACAACGCTCGCTGTAGTTCGCAATGCTGACGTGCTCCAAGTGCCAACTCAGGCAGTCGAAGAAGTATTGCTTCTCCCAAAACCTATATGGCAGCGGGTCATCCTCGCATTTCGTCTTCGCTGGATTGATCTGTCAATTTTAATTAATCAGGAGGAGGAGGCGGCGGTCGCAGCAAGAGTTTAGTAAAACTGATCACACTCACTGTAAGACGCAGTTCCGCGAGCAGTAGGCAAGCCCTGAGAGCAGAAGACAACAGAACGACCTCTATCGTGTTGCTCATGTCAATCCTGATCGATAACCTACGTAGGTTCGTGAATGCTATGCTTCCGCAATCGAATTGAATCGTCTGAATGAGGAAATGCAGCAAATGGTATGATTGTGATGTTGTAATTACTTAATGTTGATTCGTTAATTACCTCAAGGATGCTGGAGAAGAAGTATTTGGTGTTGCCGATAACGTAGGAGGAGGTGAGGAAACGCAGAGAAGGAACGTTGAGGACGACTTGCCTGTTCATGGTGACGCCGTCCATCTCCAGGGTGGTGAGCGCAGGCGCGGCGATCTCGATCCGTTGCAGCGAGGTGTTGAGCACCGCGAGGTGCCTCAGCCTCGGTGCGTCGACGATCCTCAGCGTCTGCCCCGTGAAGATGCACCAGTCGAGACTGAGGCGCTCCAGGGCTGGGCACTTCGACTGGAAGAACACGAGCGTGTCGGCGCTCAACATATTGTGGCACAGCGCCACGGAGCGGAGACGCGGCAAAAAAGGGTCGTCAGGCGAGGTGGAGAGTTGCATCTGACCGGTGAGCTCAAAGCGTTCGAGCGAAGGGATGACGCTGAGGAAGGAACAGAGGAACACGTATCCTGTGGAGCCGCGGACGGCGAGGTCTTGGACGGAGCGGCCTCCGAGGAGGCTGAGCCAGCGGCGAAGGACGATGCTATTGACGCCGAGGGGGAGCGTAATACTGCAGCGGATGAGGTTGGTCGGCAACTGATCCGATTGGAGGCTGTTTAAGATGCCGGTGAAGGCTCCGTCGAAGGCTTCAGGGTCGTCGAGGAGATTGGAGTAGGAATCGGGGTTGAAGTTGAGGAAGCGAACGGATGTCCACTGATTCCTCCACCGCCGGGAGGTAATTCCGAAACGGACGAGATCGGCGACTGGGAGGCGAGAGAGGATGTTTTCGACGACCACGTCGGCGGGGCATCGGTCCAAATTGTAGCCGTCATCCATAGAATTTTGGTATGCAAAGTTGAGCAGTTGATACAATATTTACATAATATAACACTGAATAATTCCAGATTAGGTTAAGAATTATTTCCTTAAATTTATGAGTTCGTAGATAAATCTTGGAATGATTCATAGAATTATCCAATTTAATTATGATTAATAAGACTTTTTAGTTTAGTGTTTTAGATCTGAAAAAAAAAACAAATTAAATCATCATTCTCCATAATATTGTTCTTTTATTTTATAGTTTTGGAAGTAGCTGGTAATTAGAGAGAAAGGAAAGATGACTATCACTATCAGGCATTAAAAATGGCATTTTTACGGGCTTAACGAGCAAAAAACAAACACAGCAAGGTGCAGCAGCAACAAATAGAACCTCTTTGCATGGGCAATATATTGGTTTTATGACAAATATAATGCAACCAAGTCAGGACACTCGCCAGATATACAGCGTGATCGTACTTAAAACATCAGAGTAGGAATTAGCTGAATAGCAACAAGTAAATAGAAGAGTACTGAGACGTACGTACATAGAAGATGCAACAGGGCGCCCGTTTATGTTGTCATAATTTGGTAACACCATTGAAATGATCCACAAGTCCACAACCATCCACCATTCTTAGCATCATGGTTGTCGCTTGCAGGATTGCGGGAAGTTCTGAACATGTTTACAGTGGGAGATCTGCATAGACTTAACACATACTGGCCACCTTTTATGCATTATGGAAAGCATATCTAGTATTAGTACATAAAATGCCTTTCTTTCCCATATTTAGTGTTCGTTGCAAACGACACCAAGTTACTAGTTCCAAGGAATGAGAACCACCTTCTTTCATTTGCTAGCAGCATCCTAAAATGGAGCCGCACACAGCGCATACAGGGAACTTGCTCCAATGCAACTGCACCCAACAGGCTTAGCAGGCAGTTGAGGCATTGGACAAGTTGTGAAACCGATATCAAGCTTCCCTGGAGTTGAACTTGGAGAAAAAGGTAGAGTTTTGTCACGTAAATTTGCTTCTGGAATCCTTTCAGTCAAAGGAAATCCAAAAAGCTTACAACCATTTTGGCCGACATCCTGCCCCTTTTCTCTGTGCACCTTACCATCGATGATGATGGGATCATGGATTTTGACCAACTTGTGCTGCTCATTGGCAAGATGATAACTCACTGTTGAAGGCCAAAATCCAAAGGTTCCTTCTTTTTTATGCATTGCTTCAACACCATTTGTCTTTGGAAAGAACCGATTGTCATCGTACCTGTCTTGATTAGCATTAGACAGACGTAGTGAAGTCTTGGAACTTGTTTCTTGAAACATCAGAACTGAGGATGGGGAAGATGCCTGAATTAGTGGCAAAGATGGTTGCACTAGTGCACCATATCCCACAGACAATGCAGGTAAACTTTTTCCAGCATGAGATGTTCGAACACTATCAAACAATCCATATTTACCATTCCCAGTATAAGCATCAGATAGAGCTCCAAGAAATGGTGGAACTTTTGAGAAAACTTCTTGACCTTGCAAGACCCCTAGGAACCCAACGGGTTCCCTAAAGCCTGTGCAGCTTGAGGAAAAGTCAGAACCTCCATCTGGGATTCTGATCCTACTACCTTCAGAAACAGATTCACTTGTCATGCATCTGTTTGCATTGCATGGATGCCCCTTACCTTCTGAATATTGAAGATTTCGGATATGAGCATCTAATCCAAAATTATTTGGAGTTTTGAGTCTCATTAATTCTTGACCTTGCAAGACCTTGTGGAAGCTTGCAGATTCCCTCAAGTCCAGACACCCATTTCCATCTACAATAAATTGGAAATAGCAGTTAGAAATAACATAAGAAACCATTTTCTAGTATTTTGGAAAATAATTTCTGAAGAACAACAAGCACGTACTCCGAATTGGATAATCCATAATGACAGGGGGGCGACAAAGTTTGGCCCTTTTGGAACTAGTAGTTGACAGGCTACCAGAGCCTATAACAGAACCAGTTAATTCAATTTCCCATGGAGAAATTTGATTTCGTCTCTTAGTATGCACATCATCATCCCAGTTAACCTTCAGAGAGCAAGTACATTTTCAATCAGAATTATGGGCAACAATTAAATTAAACGGAGATAATAAATATAGAGAACATGAACTTCCAATCAACTTTAACGTATAACATTCTGGATTGTCACAAATGACTAGAAAGTGAGGGATCATGTGAGTCAAAATAAGGATGATAAGCATCTATAACCTGAAAAACGTATATCAGCAATAAAATAATGTTTCACTCTAGTGTCATCAAAGAAGCATTATCTGATCTGACCAAAAAAGAAAATGCATTATTCAGCAGGCTACCACCCATCCTTTTGTCAAACAAAGGTCTAGTTCTTACACCATCAGTGTAAATTCTACCAATTTTCACTCTAGTTGTGCCAGTGGTCTCCTAAAAGGGTAATCTGTCCATGAGCCAGTATGAGGTGAGATAATTTGTTCTACCTTTGTCCTTGGCAAGCAAAGCAAGTTGTTTGTTATTGCTAGCAAACAGTCTGGCCACATTGCAGTTTCTACAGCAAACCTGCTCCGTCTCCAATACAAGGTCTGAAGCAAGTTAGTAAAACAGCAATCTGTCTCTCTTTTGGGCAAGGGAATTCTTTCTCTACGAAGTTTTTGCCTGACCAAATTGATTCATTGAAAAGAGCATGCAGTAGCAAAAAACTACACTCGTTTGTATAGTCTTGACTGAAAATGCCTTCTAATCATGTTCTAATCTAGTGTGTCACTTTGCTCTATTCACCATTGTCCAGTTGATATTGAGAGTGTGTTCACAACAGGAGTTCCAGGACTATACATGAAGAAAGCAACTGTCCAATTCTGTTGATGGGGAGGGGTGAGTTGGGGTATTTTCAAAAAAAAAAAAAACTGCAGGAAGTGAGCAAACTTACAACTTGATTATAAGAACCTACCATCACCTAGATCATGTTTTATCAAATTCAATGATGCAGTAAAGGGGTTAAGGATTTTGTTGCTGTCTATGTTGATATCAATTTATTAAATAAAAAAACGACTGGTAGAAAATGAACTTTCCACGTGGAACCTAGCCATGTACAACACATCTGAACTCTGGAGAACCAAAGCAGAAGATTAAAAAAAAAGGATAAACAAACAAGGACAAAGTATTCCTTAACATTCTTAGCCAGAGCTAATGCTTGAATGCAAACAGATATGCCAATGAATTCAAATTCATATGTTTAAATTATTTAGCTGACTAAAGAACGGGGGTAAAATATATGAACAAAACACTACTCAATCCAAAAACCCAAGCCAAAACAGTTGGTAATAAATTATTACATAAACCATAGAAATATAAAATTATATACTACATAGTTTTACTCATCTAGTGACAAAAAGCCCCTCACATGCTGCACCATTAGACTCGCATGATGCCAATTAGAATGATTTTATGATATGAGTTAAACTTTAACAAAGACACCAAGAATTAAGTGGGGGAGATTTAGTTGTCTCGCATTGTGAGTTGTGGAACAATTGAGAAGCTTTAAAAGCTTAAATAAGTAGGTGTAAGCATTTTAGGTTAGTGGTTAAACATGACTAGTTAATAAGACAGATCTTTTATCTAACTGGGTAGTGACAAATGTAGGTATTGTTCTGAACATTTAGTATCATGTAAGTGTAGTTTCCCACTTACTGGGAAGGAAAACAGAGTTCTATAAAATTAATGATCTGCGAACTCTTATGGTTGTGAGTTATAACAGTAACTAAAGGGAGTAGGATTAATTTAGTTTGAATCAATAGGATATTGACAATGAAGATCAAAGAAATCATTTCTTCACTTCTAAAATCAACCAGGAGACTTCTTTAGTATTCAGTTTAATATTGCAAATGTGAAGTCCTCAAAATTATGGAGCGTATAATAAGTATACACACAGCATAGTTGAAATAGTAAATGAGTCTCGGAAGAAACATGAACTGTGCATGAGCATACCAACAGACATCTCCACTTTGAACCAGGCCATCTTTGAGGGTCAATGTCCCTGATTCCAGTTATCAGCCCAGTAGGCCTGTAGGAGAAGAAGGATGATTTTCAAAACAATTCAACTTATTATCCAATAACAGTTGGAGAGTTGGGCATCAAACCTCCTTTCTGGGGCATCATCACTTTCATAAAGCATTTTAAAACTCGTTCCTACACAAAGGGAATTCTCGGAGCTTCTTATAAATTTCCAATATGGAACTACAAATTCTAATGAGCTTGCCCTGCAGTATATAAGAACTTTAGAAAGCAATATCAATAAGTTTGTGAATATTCAAACATAAAAAAAAAAAACATGTAAAATGCAAATGCAACTTCCAAAATAGCAATGAATAAATGAGATAAAAACATTGGATGACCTTTTAAAGAAACAATATTGAAAAACACTAGCTATGGGATTTGATATACAATTCATCATCGCACAATTACTTTTCTAACAAATTCAGTCATATAATATACACATTTCTACGGTCCATCAACAGTCAACAACAGTGATTATCATATACACACACGCGCAAAAACTTCAATACTACCTTTACCATGTTATACAATTACTGATTGAATACTAATACACGGGAATATGAGACCAAGTCATTTCGAACCAGTTTCATAAAGAAAACAGGAATAGCAAGTGAATGAAAGGATGTAGGTTGGACTTTTAGTTTGTGATTCCTTGGAAGGAAAGAAAAAGGGAAAGTTTAAATACATAAAATTGATTATTTTAAAAAAAATATAAAAAGATTAATCTAATGGATTTTTCTTTTAAAAGAAGATTGAGTGCTATTTACAGAACTTTTAAATCAAAACCATGCACAAATTGCCTCTGCTGGTCCATTTGCCATAGGAAACAACACAACCTAAACCAAGTCCCAGACTTGGCAATTATTTTATTCTTGTCTCAAGCAACCCCAACAGTGAACCACTCAAGCATAGCAGGTAATAAGGATTGAATCTATTTTAGCCATAAGCCATCCTTATCTGATTAGAAGCAGTGTTGTCGTATTGGATCTTCTCTCTAGCATCATATGTTGTGTCCTACTCAATAAGAAAAGATGTTACTTAACTTACCAAGGCTAACTACATCCAAAATACTTAAAATTCAACTTAAATAGTTGACTAATCTAAAAGTTATGATATCTCTCAATTAGTACACAACTTTCAATAAGGACAGTTCGATGCACAAAACTTTGGCCAATATGGTATCCCAAAGAAAAATCTATTGTACGCAGCCTTACCCTACTCTGCAAGAGGCTATTTCGATGACTCAAATTCAAATCACGGAAACAGCTTGAGTAGTCTGCTACGAACCTTTCAATGTGGGCCTAAATTGAAATGCCACAAAAGTAACCAAGATTTAAAACCAAATAAGGCATTATCATAAGTGTGCCCATTTATCTTGAGTAGTCTACTACATTAACTTCAATTGATATAAATAATACAAATCATGTTGAATGTCAGGGCAAGTGTCGCACAGTACTTGAAAGTGATGAATCAAAAAAATGGCATTTGTATAACCAATTAATACTGTATGATTCCATCTCGTGACAAAATCTTGTTAATATGACAGAAACACAGAGATCCAACTCAAATTAAACCACTCTGGATGTTCAGCAATCACCACCCAAATATTGGCAATCACTTACATGGCATCATGTATGTTTGCAACTTTTACTCTATCACATCACGTAGGTAAATAATTTTCAGTGTCAGAAGAAAAATAATTCAGATGCCAACTTGAGTTACCTTGGGTTATAATTTATATGAAAAACCTTTTTTATAGACACAGCACTAGAAACAACTGCCAATGTAGTTAAAGCCACATCAGAATTTTGATGTTCAGGAACTGGAATACAGCCTTTGGACTGAGCTGCTCGTCTGACACCCAATCTGAGCACCCCATCATCACCTCTATATTTATTTAAAGGGAAAAAGGAATCACAATTCTATAGGGTAGGGTCAGGAACATGTTCATTAACTTGAAATATTCTCATAATGGCTACCGAAGAAAGAGCACTGCATCGCCTGAACTGAGCTTCTTCCTATTGACAAATGCACTCCATCCGGTTGTAAGAAGGTGTCGACGAGGTTGGCCTAAAGTTCAAATATGAAGCAACCATCACCATGCCATATGATATCTAAATTAAAACCGAATAATTTACTGAAAAATCTAACATCCACTGTGTTACTGATATATTATTCATCGTGCAAACTATTTCTTAAGTATTTTGCACAAAAAAAAGAAAAAAAACACTTGGAGAATAAGCATACTATTAAAACTTGCAAAAATAAGAACAATGGATCATGAGTCTGCAGTATTTGATTTTGGCTGATATCCTGCCATTGAAGATATAATATAGCATGTAACCTCAGCAAATAAACCACTCCCCTTCATCGAAGATAAGAAAACTATGTGATAAGTTGTTTGCGGAAGAATTTGTGTTAATAATTTTGCTTCAACTTTATTAATTTTTGTTGTGGTAAATTTGGAAATTTTGCAGAACATTATAACACATGAAAATAATTTAACATCATTTTGAGTTTATACTACATCTTGATCTTTGTCATATAGGTTGTTCATGGAGTCTGGTTGATGTCATAGATATCCAATTTTTTAAATGTGATACATATTGCAACAGTATTTTGTGACTTCTGATATATTTACATATCTACTTTATTATAACAATAACTTCAGGTTCCATATATATTAATCACCAAATATCAGTACTTTCTTTGTTGATATTGTTTGATCATAAAAGTTGATGGAATATTAAAGATTTGGAACAAAAGTTGAAGAATTACAATTTCTTATATCGGATATGTTACTCTCAGTAGTTTCTTTGTTGATATTGCGTGATCATAAAAGTTGATGTAATATTAATGATTTGGAACAAATGTAAAAAAATTACAATTTCCCATGTTGACATTTCTCAAAACACTGGAACCAAATTTAGTATGAAAACTCTGAGATGTTTGAAAATGTTAAGTGTGTTTAAGATGATGCTGAAAATCATATGGAGTTGGGTACTTTCTAAACTTTATTATTTTTCCTATCTCATCCATTCTGAATCTTTTTTGGGATCTGCTTGAACTTGTTTGAGTTTCAACTATGAATTTCGATCTTTCCAAGTTGCCATCAATTAGCTCTAGACAACTATTTGTTTGAAGAATAACTCTTTACTTGAAGAAATTAATTGTTCTGATACAAAATATTGTTTCATTTTTTATATATATCTACAGGTAGACCCAGCAAATCGGATAATGGATCGGATTTGTGTCTAGACACGATCTAGAAGGGGAGCCTTGGCGCAACGATAAGGTTGCTGCCATGTGACCTAAAGGTCACGGGTTCAAATCCTGGAAACATCCTCTTGCAAAAAAAAAGTAAGGTAAAGTTTCATACAATAGATCCTTCCCTGGGACCCCGCATGGAGGGAGCTTCGTGCACCGAGCTGCCCTTTTTTTTTCTCTAAGGTATCTTGGAATGGACACACATATTTTATCAGCTTCATAGACGATTACTCTCGATTCGGCTATCTGTACCTTATTCATGAGAAGTCGCAATCTTTGGACATATTTAAAGTTTTCAAAGCCGAAGTTAAAAATCAATTAGGTAAGAAAATTAAAGTCATCTGATCCGATCGTAAAGGTGAATATTACGGTCGATATGATGGATCAGGTGAACAGCATTCAGGACCTTTTGCAAATTACCTCGCTGAATGTGAGATTGTGCCTCAGTATACCATGTCTGGTACTCCCAGTCAGAATGATATAGCTGAGCGACGCAATCATACCCTAAAGGATATGGTAAGAAGTAAGATGACATTTACTTCTCTACCAGAGTCTTTGTAGGGTGAAGCACTCAAGACTACGGTTTACCTGCTTAATCGAGTACTTAGTAAGGCAGTAACTAAAACCCCATTCGAAATGTAGATAGGCAGGAAGCCTAGTATTAGACATTTACAAGTCTGAGGTTGTCCAGCTGAAGCTAGGCCATATAAGCCCAATGAAAAGAAACTGGACGCAAAAACTGTTAGCTATAATCTTGTAGGTTACTCAGAGAAGTCTAAGGGGTATAAATTTTTTGATCCTTCTTCAAAATGGGAAATGTTAAATTCTTTAAGGACAGTGGGAGTGATAAGTTAGGAAAATATCTTTTGAGGAAAGTGTTAGCCATCCTCCTATGGTCACTACGAATGCAATGAGTAGCGGTATGATTTTCATACCTTACATTCTGGATATTACACATCCAGTGAGAGTAGCGAGACAAGATATTCCCGTGTAATCTCCAATGCAATTGGAGGTTCCTTCCACTTAGAATGAGATATTACCTCATATTGATGAGCAAATATCTCAACCACCTCAAGCACAAGTGCCTTTGAGACGATCCACTAGGGAAAGGAGATCCATGATCTCTCATGATTATGTTTATATCCAAGAGCATGAGTTTGACATTGAACTGGAAGATGATCCTTTATCTTTTCAAGAAGTCAAACATTGTTCTAAACCTGAAAAATGGATTGAAGCTATGAAAGATGAGATGAAATCTATGATAGACAATGGCGTATGAGAACTAGTCGAATTGCCTGAAGAAGTGA
>JBAMHZ010422093.1:0-11527 GCA_037177395.1 Alpinia galanga | reverse complement strand
TATTAAATTTTAATTGATTTGTATAGTTTAAACTATAGTTTGAGGAATTAATAATTAACCGTATAAGTTATAAATATTCTGAGGAAGAAGACTGCCGAGGAAGAAGCGACAGCGGCGCAGTAGAATCAGGTGGATCACGATCAAGCAACATGATCACTATCGAGCACGGCGATAGCAATCGTGATCGCGCACGCCGGCAGCGATCGCGATCGCCAAGGCGGCAGTGATCGTGATCGCGATCGGGCACACCGACAGCGATTGCGATCGCGCAAGCTGGCAGTAATTACAATCGCGATCGCGCACGTCGACAGTGATCATAATCACACACAGTGGCAATGATCACAATCACACAGCGGGATCGCGATCCCGAGCCTTGTTGCCTCAGCATCTCACTGGTTCCGCGTGTGTTCCGGTGTCGATTCCTCGTCGGAACAAAAAAAATCGACTATTTCATGCGAAACAGCTCGGTATTTAATACCTTGCATGATGGCACATTAACCATATGAGCACTTCAGAATCACTTAACTTTATCACCCATAAACCCAGACCTTTAGGGATTTGCCCTATCAGCCAATGCTTAAACATATTAATTGTTACAAAGACTTGTATTTCAGCAAAAGTGAAGCCTTTATCACCCATAAATATCTCCATAACTACCCCCAAAGAATATCTCAGAAAGTGGAGACGTACTGCAAACTTCATTAATTGCCAAGCAAAAATGAAGACATTAACCAGCAATCCACATTGCCCAGGAGCCCAAAGTAATTACATTCCTCACCTACTTTCAAACTGAGCAACATTTTAAACAATTTTGAAAAAGAGAAGAAAAGTAAACCTTAAGCGCCAATCTTCAGCTCCTTTTTAATCACACTACAGTACTAGAAATGCAAAGTTAAAAAGTGCAACTTAATATGTAATTTTTCCTGAGAAACCTAAAGATGGTGCCAAGGTGTGCACAGAAGATCACAAAAACAACAGAAATACAGTTAAGGAACCTTTTGGAAACCTCCAAAAAGACAGGTGGTAACTAAAAAATATTTCATTCAATCCAATAAAAATCTTTGGACATTTGCATAAATACAGAATATGATGCTTGACGTCTTTAGACTGAATCTCACTGAATCAAAAAAGGGAAGAAAATGATATTTGCACTAGTAGTTGAATGATATGAGAATAAATTTCAGGGTTTCAGTAGAAAAATCAGATAACTGTAACATGCCTAGCACATGAAATTTATGTAAGGCTAGAAATTAATATGATACCAGTGTGCAGCATTGACATCATACTGAGCATTCAGTTTAGACAAACAAAATCATATGCAGTACATGCCATATTTCACCTTTTTATCATGTCCAGCACTAGCAAGCAATTTCCCATCTGTAGAGAAGTTGCAGCAAACTACTTTGCTGTTCGCAGCTTGCATAGAACTAACCTCATTAAAACTAAAACCTAAGCCAGAGATAGAGAATATGTTAATAGTTCATTCACTGGATATCTAAGTGAACCAGATGAATGAAACCAGTACCATTTAACGATTCCACATTGTTCTCAGCAGTACTCTTCAATGCAGCAAAGATGTCCTGTCCATCACCATCATCATTTGACAGAAAAGATTCAACATTATCATCCAATGAACCAACGTCACCAAAGTGCTCTAGATCATCCTACAGGCAGGGAAGTGACATGATCTTAACATCTTAATAAAGTGTGTCTTCCATTTTCACTGGCAATAAGACTGAAAGAATTATTATATGGATATACCAGATGACTTGAAGATGCAAGCCTCCCTGATTTATCTGTTCCATACATCATCAAACTTTTTGATATAGTGTTTGCATTTTGCAGGTTGCCAGCAATTGAAACACCATCACCAGGAGTATGGATGGATGGAGTTGAGGGAGAGTTAGCAGAAGGTGCTGCAGTATTTCCTGTGCCAGTGCTGTTTGCTGGTCCAGAAGAAGTAGCTTTCCTCTTCCGTGTATTCTAGGAGTTAATTGAGCATATCAAAACAATCAGTTTAATTTTATTAAGGTTTACAAATGTTCAGCAAGAGAGTACAATGCAGATAATGGTGCTGGGATAAAAAAAACTTCATCAGTTATCATTGCAATAGAAAAATGTACATGGAGGAAGAAATGCATTTTGTCCAAGTACCTGTTGCATCTGTTGTTGCTGCACCAGTTCCTGTGTTTGTTGATTAGATGACTGCTGCATCTGGGTTGCCTTCAACATACACACAATTATAACAGAAAATGCTAGTTTAGTATTCATATGATACCAACACCAAGAGCATAGAGTGAGCAAAACTGATCATTTATGATAGCAAAGTTGCATGCACTATAAAACTCCCAGCAAAAAAAAGCAACATTGATATTAAAAAATCAAATCAAATCAGATACATGTTAAAAGTATGAGACCTTATTGGGTTATTAAGCGAAATGGGTTTAATTCTGTTAGATTGATGGGGAAAAATTAACTATTCAAATACCCATGGTAGTCTCCTCTATCTATTTTAATCATTCATGTAAAATTACAACTTCGCACATGGTGAATAAACTCTGCTATAGCTGGTCCCAAGCTGAATAAAGGAAAAGAGTTACATTAAATTGTTGGCCAATGCAAAAACATAAGCAAATGCTATGTATGGATCCATCAAACTATTATGTTAATGTTAGCTTATTCTCCATAAAAAATACACTGTGGGCTTCAACTACAACATCTCTTCAATGTAGATTGAGGATTCACATAGTTGACTCCACTTAGTGAGATAATGACTTAATTATTATTGTTGTCGTCAATGTAAAATTGCAAGTTGATCCTAATATCACTACATAGTATTAAAACAGACCCTCGTTACAAGTAAGAGAAAATTTCTACTTTCAAAAAATTCCACACCATCTAGATAATTATGCATTGCATTCATCATTGCCAAAACTGCACCAGGTCATCATTTAGTGCATGGTTGGAGCAGTTACCAAAACTAAACCATGGCTTTTATTATTATCTTAAAAAACTTTTCAATATCGACATGAATAATTTGCTCGGGAAAAGTAATGCACTTCTGGAAAAGATTTGACTATGTGACATAGGAGGCAGTAGAAGATTGTCTTCTTCATGGATGTGTATGCACATATCATCTCTTCCTTTCCTTTTCTTTGTTTGCCTTAAAAGCTGAGTCAGATCTCCTAGTTTAGTTGGAGAAGATTATGTGAAGCGGCTTCAGAGAAAAATTAAGTTTGGGCTTTTGTTGAAGCAGGAGAAGGGATATATGTCTTTGAGTATGTTCTTAATTAGATTAACTATGGAAAAAATCACAAATGTTGTAGAATTAACAGTGATATTGATACATAAAAAAGATTGCTTGCAATGAGGAAAGGGTAAGAGTGTGATTTAGGCTTTAGTAAAAATTTCAAGCTTGCACCGTTTCATATCATATTTTGATAGAACTTTCTTTTGAATGTTCTATTAGTCATTTGATTTGTGCATTTTAACTTGGTTTGGTTTTCAAATCGGTACTCGTTAAAAAACCAATTGCAGCATCCTATTAAGATTCTTCATTTTGCTTCTTAAGTATGCTCACTTCTAATTATTAATTAAATAGTCATCATTTTTTGACCCAAGGTTTCTTATGATAAGTCTTTAGAATCAATTTTGAGTATTAGAACTTACAATTATTATGGTCTACCCACACATCAACAGGAAAGTAAATGAACAAAATCATATCCTAATTAAAAAAAAAAAAAAAGTAGTGATCCATCATGTGAGATCCCAAAGAAGGATCTATTGCATACATTCTTGCCCTGCTTTGCAAGAGGCTATTTCCATGACTCGAACTCATAACCTCTAGGTCACAGGACAACAACTTTACCGTTGCGCCAAGTCTCTCTTTCAAAATCATATCCTAATTTGATCCTCAAAAATATGTATACTTTTGCTTTGCCTTCTTTCTTTTCTAATAAATGCAATAATTGTAGGAACTTACATTACAATTTTCTATTTTTGCAATTTCTGCCTATGTATTATTCTAAATTTAGGTAATATTTTGTTTTTTTTTTTTTTGTTTCACGAGAGAGCTTGAATTAATGATTGTTCTATTTTCCTTTTTAATGTCCTTCAGAATTACTGATATGTTTTTATTCATAACCATTCTTACTTGAGGTTTTGAGGTTTTTCACCTAACCTAATATATTTAGAAAATTGAAGGTTGTACCTTGATAATGATAAATTCAGAAAACTAAGATAGGGAAAATAAGATTAAACTAGAACTAAGTTTGTGTCACAAGATATTTAAGCAACTCATAAGAAAGTAACAATTAGATAATTTGGCTATTTAAATTTTTGTCCAATTTAAATTTCTGTATTTTAAATTATTCTTTCAAATTTTTTAAATAAGTAATTAAGCTAAATAAAAATAATATTTTAAATTTTATACTTGAATGAAAGTTGGTTTAAGTTTGAATAAATCTTTTCAAGTAGATATGGTAATAAGATCAAGTGGATTCAAACCAAACTCAATTTGGATTTATTTTTGTTTAAAATTAAACCAAATTTATATATAGGATAGACTGCTTCAATTGTATTTAATTAGTATAGCTGTATTTTATTTAAATAACTTATATTTTCTTTTCTTTCTCCTTTCTAGTTCCCGTGTAACCGTCACACCCATGTTCTTTAACCACCTTCTGCTTGGAGCCACCCGTCGCTTGTAGCCAACCACCGATCGCAACAGCCCATGATTGCCCACTACCTAAAGGCCTCATCATGTGCACTGCCAACAGCAATCAACGTGATTGCACCCTCTCTCTAGTGAAACCTTAACTTCTTCCTCTCCTGCTCTTCATCATCCTCTCCTCCTTTTCTTCAGCATTTCTTCTTTATTTCTTTTACCCTCTCTTACTTTTGCACTAGTGTCGATTTCCCTTTTAGCTTCTGTGTCGATGTCGAGCATTTCTTGTGTCAGTCTACAGGCATAACATAAATTTCACTCATGTCGACATGCAGGACTCAGCACTTCAAACCCCATCCAATCTTCTACATAAGTTTTTTCCTAAATTAATAATATATATGGGTGTGTGTGTATAAAAATGCAAACTTCCTTATTAAAAACTACCTCTTTAATTTGCATTATAAAGGTGTCAGGACTTCAGAATAAATCATCAAACTTGGGAACTGAGACAATTAAATGTTTTCCTCACCAAGACAGACCAAAGTCATGCTTCTAATTCTGCAATCAGTATAGCTTCTCATGCATCTTGTGAAATGAAGAATTCCTGGTATGCTCTGATGTAAAAACTAGAAATTTCAAAAATATGCAGGAAAAAATGCAATTCCTGTTGCATTTGATTAGTAATTATTTCTAGGTTATTCATTTTCAATTGTATCCTGCAAAGAAGTACCTCTATGTGGGAAAGGTGATTAACTCCTCCATGAAACAATATAGGAATGAAAATGATGCATATTTAGTATGAATTGAGAAATGCAAAAAAATGTGTCAGATGTGTATCTAAATTGGTGTTGATAAATCTCTTTGATCTTTTAATGTTTTGACAATGGCTCAGTAAAGTAAGTTATCATTAGAGAGATGACCTTCAAGAAAGCTTGATCTTGTGTGACCTTAGGTGAACTTGACTGGCTAGGAGAACCAATTGATGCATCATTTCCATTCATTTGACCATCTTTTCCACTGAGTACACTCCTTGGCAATGCTCGAAGCCTGCGAGGATCTATGCCACAGTTAGATGAGTCAATATTGCTTTGTGCTTGAGCCTGTGCCAAGAACTGCTGTTGCTGGTTGGGAGACAAAAGCTGAAATTGGCTTTGATTTGGTAGAAAGGGCTTGTTTACTTGAGGGCCAAAATTTTGACGTAATTGGTCAATTCCCTATTAATTAGCGCACAGTTTGAGAAAACAGACAAACAAACAAACAAAAAAAGGACTGTTCCCAAAAGAAGAATAAACATACTGTCAAAGGCCAGCCTTTAAGAGGAAGACCACTAACACCTTGAGTCATTCCTGCAAAAAAGAACAAAGCAAGTGCAAGTAGGACGAGATGTACACTAGAAGTTTGTAACTGAAATTCATTTTAAAACTAGTAAAGGCCTCTCCTTGTGAGTAACTTCTTTTCAATGAACTCCTTATTAACCTTGAAAGTCTAGTCAATTAATGTAAAAATAGGGTACCATCCTTCTTTTCAAAATTCAACACCTTGACAATTTTGTGAACATATAAATTTTTGCATTGTTACTAATACCAACTCTTCAGCTAAGAATACAGAGTAAGAACATTAGCCAGTACTCTGATGCATATGACAATCCCAGATACAGTTCTTATTGGAGATGCTATAATATCAATTGGCTCATCTGATACTGAGTATATACTGACCATGTAATGGATA
Organism: Alpinia galanga; assembly: GCA_037177395.1. Lineage (NCBI taxonomy): Eukaryota > Viridiplantae > Streptophyta > Magnoliopsida > Zingiberales > Zingiberaceae > Alpinia > Alpinia galanga. The sequence goes on along the minus strand of JBAMHZ010422093.1, from coordinate 5,133 downwards.
CACGCAGTCAATATTTATTGGAAGTGAGGCATTGTCCCTGAAACATGCAATTCACTACCACTCTTATAGAGCAGAAGATATCTCAATTCTTAACCAGCCCAATCATAATGTACTAATGTTATTGTTTACAGATGTCATCTAAATACTGGTTGGAACATTTTTAGCAATCTCAGAACTTGTTGGAATCCATAAATGAGTTAGTGTCCTAAGTGCATGTTGACTAGTTGGGATTGTAATAAAGTAAATATAGCTTTGAAGGGCATGATAACTACTAGCCTATGAAAGGGGACATTCTACCGATGATCATCAAATAATAAATTTAGGTGAAATCTGTTTGTATCTATGGGATAAACCAATAAATAAAACATCTCATATAGAAAAGGAACACATCAAATCTAGTATCTTTATCCAAGCTGCAACCTTAGCATCAAACTTGAATGACCCGATGACTCAACCAAGCTCCAAGTCAATGAGTTACTAGTCGTACAAATGGATCAACTAGTCAAACCACATGTCTACTTCAGAATACTTAAATTTATGCAGTATCCAATAAATGTAAAAGTAGACTTTTAAATACTAAAAGAACAAAAAAGAATAAAAGATCAAAAAGGGTGAACATGAGTCAACCTGATATACTCATACGGTTGAAAGTCAATCCAATCCTCTACTCTGCATTTAATAATGCAAGCATGTGCTTTCAATAAAATCCGCTAATTCTTTTTCCTACAAAGGCCTGTTTTCTAAAGGCCCTGTTTCCATCCAAACTGGGCAGAACGAAAGAATATAGAGGAAAACTGGAAAAAGATTTCACCAATCTTTCCCTTGGTTCTTATTTTTCCCCAAACAAAAGAAAGGAAAAGTGTCACAGAAGCAATCTTACTGTGATCTTATTTTCTTTTATGTTTCTTAATCTCATAGGAAAGGCACCCTTCCAATCAAGTACCGAAGATGGGTGCAACACTGTGACCCTTACCAACTGAGGTAGCTGGCATCTTTCTTTACTTTTCATAATAATAAAGAGGACCCACAGGCAACACCTCATAAGCGAGATCTTATTACCAGACAATTAACAAGTCATGGTACTAGCTAAATCTGCTTAAGATAGCTTCTTTTCAATTTTTTTTCAACTTTTCCAGTGGCAATCGGAGGGTTCATTGCCTTAGAAATTGCTTGCTAATTTACCAAGCATCCTAGAAATTCAATCCTGTTTTTTTTATAGCTTTCTTGTTGCTCAGGCTTAAAACTAACTAACATTGAACAAATCAAATTGTAATCATTTCATAAAGGAAATATACTTTCCAATGACAAACTTCAAAGGTTGTAATGTAAGTGAATGTTTAATACAAATAATAATAATAATTTCAGCTAATGCCCGTAAAGAAGAAATTTTGACAATTCACCAAGGTAGTACAAAATACAATGCAAACCCATTTTCATGAAACATAATGGAAATCAGGACAACTTTCAAGCCTACACAAGGCATTGAAAGAAGAGAACCAAAGAAAGTCCCCTTAGATCAATGAACAACTGAGGTTAAGATTTGACTGAATAAATCAGTGTAAAAATTCCAAGGACACTTCTCAGCAGAAAAATTGTCAAAGAACATCTCTTTTATTTATACATTGCTTTACTAGATTATTGAAGAGGAAAACAAGGGAGTTTTCCAAATATCTAAAAGAAAACAACCATGAACTTTTGCAATTTTAAGGAACAAACAAATAAGGTTGATGATATGAAGGAAGATATTCAAGACACAAGAGAATAATCTTTTTTATATGATTGAATGTATTTGATCACAGAAAGACTTCCTATTAATCTCTTAATAATGAAAGCATTTTTGAGTTAAAAGAAAAAATCTCTTTTATTTTCTCCCAAACCAAAAATATGTAACCATTCATATGAGGATGCATTGAGCATTGAGCACTGAACTCTGAGTGACAAGGATTTAGGGTTTCTTCAGGTAGCACTAGGTTACAAGACTATTAATTGGGCCTTCCATCCAAAAATTATATCTTTTGAAGTTTTTTTCCCCTATCTCTCACATCCCATAATTTTTGTTGAGTTTGCAAGCATTTGGCTTAAATGTTGTAATCAACTGGAGTGTTGGAATAATATTGCCTCAAGATGGTCCGGTGTGACTATGGGTTTTGATGTTTGGGCAAAGAGTTTAAGTTAGACTTTCCCTTATATTTAATGCGTGTATATGAGTCGTGCAAGGCTGTATGATACACAGCTTGATGGCTTCAGATCCGGCAAAGGATGGTGCATCCAAGGGACTGTAGACAAGGCAACAATGACCGAACAGAGGGAAGCGCACTTCAGGGCATACGTGAAGGATGATATTGGAAGACAAGCTGGATGCTCGAATGCATTCGAGGGATGAGAACCAAGGCATACAAGAAGGATGACATTGGGAGACAAGCTGAAGGTTCAAATGCATCCGAGGGACAAAAGCCAAAGGAAAAAGGCTTGAAGGCTAGAGGTCAAGGCTACGGAATAAGCGTCAAGTGAGTCGAGTGCGAGAGAATGTACTTGAGAAGGAAAAGGGGAGCCATAAGTACGAAGGGATCACACTTGGGAGTGTAAACCTCAGATTTGAAATTTACCATTCGACTGGTATAGTTGGTCAGTCGACTGGTGGAGACCAGTTGAGTTGGATTCAACTGGTGTCTGTGCTCGGGCTTTTTAAGCTCGGGTAGTCGACTAAGTTTGTAGGCCAGTCTACTGGTGATAGACACTTGTCGACCGGTGAATTGCAGCCAGAGCACAGAAGCTCTGATAGTCGACTGGGTGTGCAGCAGTCAACTGGTGATGGACACCAGTCAACTAGTCTCACTTATCTAACGTGGATAGAGCCATTGGAGTATCGTTGGTATCGCAACAGTCGACTATCAGTCGACTGGTAAAAACACCAATTGACTGGTAGGAGGAAACTCAGCTTAGAGGTTTCCAACCGTTGTCTATTTAACCGAGGTCGTGGAGCTCAGTTAAGGTTGATGAAATAGAGTTGGTAAACCCCTATTAGTAGTCTAAGTGAAGTAGTGATTGCTTATGGAGATCGCAAAGGTTTTGTGCGAGGTTTCTCCACTGAGAAGGAGAGCGACTTAGCTAAAGCTACCGGGGATTGATCCACTGAAGGATCACAGACATCGTCCACCTTACGGGCAGTCATGGAATAGGAGTCTTACCTCCTAATCACATTACATCAACGTGTCACCGGATCACAATTTGTGTTCTTCCTTTTAGCTTGCTTTAATTTTTATATTTCGCTGTGCAAATTTGGTTTTGTCGTAGTATTTGTGTAAGCAAGCGAAGCAGCGTCATCGCCTATTCAGCCTCCCTTCTAGCCGATGCATCGTTCCCTAACAAGTAGTATTAGAGCGAGGACGCTCTTCGTCGGACTAACCACCGAGAAAGCTAAGAAATGGCCGGTTCAAACATTCATCCACCAAAGTTCGAAGGAAATTTTTATGGTGGAAGAAAAAAATGGAGGTATTTTTCGAAACCGATTTTGATATGATGCTAATTATGGAAAACAATTTTGAGATACCTAGGGATGAAGAAAACAAGTTAGTCAAAAAATAAAGATAGACTGAGAAGCAACTCGAGGATTTCACAACAAACCAAAGGGTAACAAAAATTCTATTAGATGTTATCCCTAATGATTTATTATGTAAGATAGTTATTATGTAAGATAGGTGAATTCAAGGATGCCAAGGAGCTCTGGAGCAAGTTGGCTAAACTTCATGAAGAGTCAATTGTGGCTCAACAAAAAAAGGATAAAGCTCCCGACGAAGAAGAAGTCTCCTCTTCCAAAGAGGGTGAGGATAAGTCCGAAGAAAAGAACTTAGTAGTTCTTGTTAAGTAGTGCACAATTTCCGAAGAAGAGGAAATATTCACCTCAAGGATTGAGGGGAGCTTAGAAAATTTTCATCGGAGCAAGAGGAGATAGTCAACCTAGCAAGTACCTCCACCAAAGTCATGTTGAAGGACCACATCATTTGCTTTGGGTGCAATGAGAAGGGACACTACAAGAATAAGTGTTTATTAGGTAAATAAAAAAAAGTAAACTCTCTTCTTAGTTCAATTCAATTAGACACTAATTTGAAATGTAAGAATGAGGAGACCAATAAGAAAAGGATGCACATTGTGTGCTTCACATGTAGTGAGAATGATCACTTCCACTCCAAATGCCCTAAAAAGAGAGAAATTAAGAAATTGACATTCTTGAAGAAATGGAAGAAAAAGAAAGCTTTAAGGGTAAGTGAGGTAAACCGTAACTTGAAATGTAATTCAAATTCAAATTCTCTCATATATGCTAGGAAAAATAATCATGTCTATCATCATGTACCTATGCAAAAATTTTGGTTTTAGATACCATAATAGGAATAGGATTAATGTGGAGAATAATCTTAAGATATCGAACCAAGTTAAACCTAGAAAAGTCTAATTCTTACTACCTAAAGAGAAGAAGGTAGTAGAGAATGTAGGCGTAAATCTCAAGAAGGGGAGACATATGCCTAGAGGAAAAGGTAGGAATGTCCAAAAGTGGACATAATGAGTCTACATTTAAAAATCTAGAAAGGGAAAATCAAGCCTTGAAGACAAAGCTTAATAGGTTGGAGAAAACCCTAGAAAGATTCAAGATTGGATCTATTGGATTAGACAAGATTTTGGATGTTAAAAAATCCAATTATGATAGATCGGGGTTAGGACATCGATCTAGTCAATCCAAGGCCAAGGAAAGATTATATGCTAGTATTGCATATGATTATGGCAAGGATGAAGTATCCAAAGGAGTTAGCTCAAGGGGAAGCAACAAGAGTTAAGGAAGAGACGATGGAAAATGGATCCCAAGTAGTTTAGGATATTAGATGGTCCAAGGTATGTGCCAAGTGGGTTGGAGACGAACTTGAATCTCAAACCTAGTAAATTGGCAAACTTGAGTTGAGTTTCAAACAAGAAATATAAAAATACGTTCATATGCATGAAATTGGGTTTTGGATGGCAAATGAACTAGTGCATGGAATACATTTTGGTTGGAACTTAGCAATTACATTAAGAAGAAACCAAAACTAGGACTTTAGTTAAGGTTTTTATTGAACCAAATTGATAGTTTTGGGTTTTATGTCA
>JBAMHZ010422084.1:0-11527 GCA_037177395.1 Alpinia galanga | reverse complement strand
ACTAGTCTATTCCGAATCTGAACAAACCGCTTGAGTAGTGGAGAGGCCAAGGCTTTTAGCTGTCAATGTCAAATGTCGGAGTGACCAATATAGTGGTGATGAACCCACCGCATTCAAAGTGTGTTTGCCTTCCAGTGAATGTCCCAAAGTGTCAGGCACAACAAAGTGTCGTTCCATGCACACAAGTCACGAAGACCATAACCACCCTCCACCTTAGGAAGGCAAAGAGTGCTTCATGAGATCATCGGGTGCTTGGTGGACCATAAGAAGGAATGATAAAGACCATGAAGTTTATCCACCACCCTGCTCGGAATTGGAAGGATAGATAGCCAATAACACTCTATTCCTTAGAGAACGAAGCGAATGAGCTCCAATTAGCCAGCATATGAGAAGGTGTGCTTGGGTCATGCCATGATCTTGTGGCCCACCGAATCTAGTAAGGGTGCATAATCGACGATTCAAAGTTTTGTCATAGCCAAAGGAATGCCTAAGTAACAAAATGAGAATGTGCCTTCTTGAAAGCTCATGATCCGGAGAAGCTCAATCTTCGTCCGTCCATCCACACCCATCATGTAGAAGTTAGACTTGAGGGGGTTAGCCCTCAATCCCGCCATGGCGCCAAACTCCTCCAAGCATCAGAAAACCGCCGTGGGGATGGGTCGTCGGCCCTAGCAAAAACCAGTAGATCATCGGGCAAGGTGCTTGAGCCCGGTCACCTTACACAATGGGTGAAAGTAAAAGTCTGACCGATGCAATGCCTCCGTCAAGCGCCTCGAAAGGACCTCCAAGGCCCTGCCGGCTGGAGAAAAAACCATGAATGCCTTCATTAAGAGAGAGAGAGAGTTTTGATATATACTATATATCAGCTAGACTTGTTATACGCAACTAGGGTTAACACTAGTGGCTAAATACCGGAGTAGATGTTGATCAAAGGGGCATGGATGATGCCAACCTAGACTTGTCATACACGTCACCCTATCTTAAGCTTTCTAAACTATGACCCACTTGTCCTAGGCAACTATGACCCACTTATCCTAGGCAAAGGGTGCTTAGGAAGTCGAGCACTCTAAAAGAAAATATGCTCAAAGGTTGAGTACTCCAAAGGCAAGGAATGCTCGAGAAGCCAGAGGTTGCTTCGAGAACCAAGCATAGTTGGCTAATGTGGTAAGGTGTCATATGTCACCGGGCCCTTAACCGGGAGCATCTCTTATGCCACCAACGAGGGCATCTTCCATGCCCATCCCGATGATGAACTAGAGGAGAGCCTCATCCAGGCGTATCACAAATAATGTGCAAGAATTCATAAGAAAAATATCAACTGTAAGATAGAGGGTCAAACCAATATAATAAAAATAATTAAATCTTATCCCATTAGATAAGATCGATTATAACATTGAATTTTATCATCTACTATATCATCTTTCATAGCAATAGAGAGTCAAACGGATAACAAAAAATAGCAATGAGAAACTCACATTATTACTGCCCTTGCTTAAGTCGATGGACTATCACTAGTACACAAAAGTAGGTACACTGCCAGTTCAGTTCAGGGCAGTGATCAGAATCATCAGGTTACCTGGCAACCCTAACATATGAAACTTGCATCTGAGCTTCCTCTGGTTAAGAGGACTATATGGAACTGGAAGCTATACTTCCCTGAATAAGGGTGAATTTGCCAGTGACTCAGCCATCATCAGGAGGCAACCAACATTCCATATAGTTATCGACAGAGGTTGGTTGCTATTCAAGACGCCTAATACATATACCTTGTAACCATGCTTCTTCTGCTATCATTTTGATGATAGAGCAGGATCTTTCAGTGTGTTTTTCAATTTACAGTTATTGGATATGCAAACAACTTATGTCAATTGGCTTAAGAGATTGAGTTTGCAAGTTGGCATTGATGGTGTTTCATTCTAGTTGAGTAGCTGCTCCATCACATCTGTGTCATAAAATTAATGAAACTTGAAAAATCATGTTTCAAATCGAATTAAAATTTACTATAAGTCTGCACTATTCAAAACTTCAATATAGGCTTTTCCCATGAGCATCTTGAGGCATTTTACGGTCGATCGAAAACCCAATACATGATGACTGAGGAACAAGTGTGATCTAAACTGTTAGCCCAATCACACATTTTAAGAGCTCAAACTAAAATTTACCCTGATATGAAACACATCATCAGCCATGGTTATGTTTGGTGTCCATGTTTGATCAAAAAAGAGAAGTGATCATTTTTTCTCGAGAAAACAACGTCGAGCATGATGGACTGGTTTCATATACATCGAAAAACCCGCAAGCAAAAAATGGGAACATAATTTGCTCACACACCAAATTGCACTAAATAATGAAGTAGCCTTCTTTCTCAAGCCCTAAAACATAACGCGTTTTCGCACAAAAAGAAGAAGAAAAAAACTATGCAACACTTACAGAAAGGATAGTTGCTTCCTTCCGTATTTACACCTGCAATAGGCAAATTCTAAGATCCATCAATTGATTATTCTTGTACAAGTAAAAAAGAAAAAATGATAACATTGAAAGAGGTAGGCACAGTGGCATGTAAATTAGCGGTGTTCTAAAAACGCAATTTAGGCAACTACATAGTAATAAGAAGACAATAAATTGGAAAACGAAGCATTGATTCTCGTCAAAGAAGTATCTCTTAAGTTGTCAGCTTATGGAGGTTTATTAGATGTCTCCATATCATCCATGTGATATATTTGCTTAGAAGTAGCCTTGGAGCAATTAACTCTATGAATAAACAAAGAAATTCATATGTATTAGATGGTAAACAGAATCATCAGTTTCATATGAGTGTTCAAGGCATATGCAAAACTTTGTTACTATATACGAGAAAATACTATGATAAGTACGTATACTATTGCTCAATGCTCACACAAAGGACTAAGAATTTACAAACTGGATCTAGTTGAATTTTTAAGCGGGATACGCTAGTTATGAAAATATTAAATTGGAGGGCATATGTAAGTTTGAGTTAAGATTTCACCAAACAGCAAAGATTTCCTCACAGTTTGCTAATTCATGACCTAAACTAACTACAACAGTCGATAACTGCAAGCTAAACAAAGTATTCTTCAAATTTATTATTACCTGTTGCAAATTGAACGAGAAGCAAAGTTATGATTGTTGCAATTATTGCACATCCAATCCCCATCACGCCATTGATTTGCCCTGATAAAAAAAGAGCACAGAAAATGGGTTTGTAGACCATACATACAATTGGGATTAACATTGAAGATACTAGCAGAGTTATGGAAATTAATAAAATTAAACAGTCAACCATATAAAAGCAACATTCATGACTGGGAGGGTTGACCAATGGGAACTCAGTAGGATGAGGGATAAGGACTATACGAGGAGGGAGAATGGGAGAGGGTCTCGATCACGAATTAGCAGTCACAGATCAAAAAATGGAAGGCTGAAGGGAATCATCAATTGCTATTCATGTCGCTAGTGCTAGAGAGGAGTGGTTGGGTGCAAAGTGAAAAGTTGAGGACACAAGAGACCCTGACTATTGGTATTTTTTTCTTTTAAGTTTCTGTTAGGCATTCCGAGAATTTACACAGACTCACTTGATTCCTAAAACAAATGGTAGGCAATGCATCCTACTGTGCCCAACGGTAATTTTAGGCATTCCTATGTTAGACTTATGCAAAGAATAACTAAGTCTTTAAAAGCATATTTGAACAACATACTTGGTTCATCTCATAGAACTAATATTAGTTTTGGCCACACAATACAGAAGCGTATAAGGTCCTCAAAAATAACAAAGAAATAAGATTTTAATTTTCTAAGAATTAACTACAAGAACAAGAATTAGAAAAGAATGGCATCATCATCAAATTCAGTACAGATCGTTTTTCTTACAGGAGGTAATGAAATCTGGAAAATTCGGTAGTTGGTGCTAGATTGTCACAGGAGGTGAATTTAAATTTAACTTTTAGTCATGAGTTCAATAGATATTAATTGGCTCGTATTCAAGAAATTTTCCACAGCTCCATCAAAGATTAAAACATCTGTTCGACTTGTGTTATGCCCATACAATCACTCATTCATAATTTGTTAATGTGCATATGTAGTTTACACAATGCAATGAACCAATACATATGCAGGTGTGCTGAAGCATGTATGGGTCACTTTCACTTAATAGTAGAGGATGTCAGAATAGCATGAGATATAATAAAAATTCTCACCCTTTTCCAATAAGAGTTGGCACAGCTCTTTGTTGCAAAGAATGAATGTTCATTTGCATGGACCTGAGTGCAAAATCTTCACTGTGATATTTAGCATACCTTCCAGCAGATTGATCATAACTGTAACTTTCTGGTTGCTCAAAGGTCTGATATGAGTTTGCCAGTGTAAAAACTGCATAAGGGTATAAAATCATCTATTTACTTTCAAATGTACTTGCAAAAAGATTACACTTACATCTCCTGCATTGAGTCTTTTGCTATCCCAGCCAATTGAAAATTCTTCAGATGCAGGGCGTTTTGTACCCAAAGCTGGATAAAGGATCAATCAATTTAATAGCAGACACTCGACGCCATTAAATATCATTAATTTGAAACATATTGATGCTTGGCCTGTGATGCATTACAGGAGTACTAGCTGTTTGAAATAGCAGTTAAAGTTCTGCTGGTCGTTTTTCATACAAAAAACAAGAACATATACAAACCGCTCAACATCCTTATATAGCAGAATTGGTCCATGAAAATACTGATTAGACTTTTAACTTAGTTTTCTTGTAATCAGTCGACCATGTCTATTTTTTTACAAGATGTTTCTATAGTAAGAAAAATCAGGTATAAGAAGTTCATGTGTGTTATTTTATCTTTGGTTACTTCTGAGCTATGGAAAGAATGATCCTTGTGATAAAATCATAGTATTTCTTTTGTGACAAAAGGGGGATGAAGCTGTAGAAGGCAATTACTTCCCTATAGCATAGAAGTTCTACATATTATGAGTTGAAATACCCTTTCAGTTGAAACTTCACATCAAATTGATAACATGTCATTTGAAGTGTCACATGCTGATTTCTATATAAGGATAATTAGTTGCATTGAGAGTATATCTAGAGTTGGACCAACTGATATAAGGCTGATTGAGATGTCTAAATGATGATTCTAGGTTGGTTGGACTTGGATCACATTTGGGGTGAATTCAAGGTTAGATAAGCTATTTGATGGTAGGACAAGGTGGGGGATTATCCTGAGCTTGCTTTGGTTTCAAATTAGACTCAATTTGGTAGCTATTCAAGCAGGATATTATGCATTGCATAATTTGCAGATGATGAATCAACTGCTGATGGGGTCTATGAGCTTGATTTCTAGACCATTTTAGCAATTATATCACTTCTTATCACCTTGATCATACATTGGCCAGGTTGGTGAGTATGAAGGGCTGGATGCAACACACTTACATTTGGTAGTTGTGCACATGTTGGAGCATATAGTAGTGTCACTTACTATTGCAAAACGGAGAGTGCAAGGGTTCACACCTAAGGATGGATCCAACTACACTCGTTGATTGGTGTTTAGTAGTAATGCACATTGTGCTGATAGCAATGTGAATTAATTAGTAGATGTGAAGCTTTAGAGTGGGTTGTCGTTGTTTATATCGTGCATTGTGTTTTCATAGCAGCAGATTATGTTGTCCTTGGCATTCGGTGTGGTAGTCATAATAGATAATCCTTACAGGTTAAAATGATGATGCATTATTGATGAACCTCAACTGTTTTTGAAGATCTAGAAATACTTATGGTTTGGCATTACCTTGGATGATGTGTGCCAAGGGGAGTTGACTGTATGGATGAACCTCAAGCAGGGAATCACATGAAAATTTGAATGCTTTGGATTATACCTTATTTTCCTAATTTGATGTAAAACTGATGCAGTTGAAATAGCATACAAATAGCATGGGAAGTTGAACATGTCAGATTGCCATATGTTCAAATACAACTAATAGAAAACCAAATGATAAAGAACCACAGGCATACTTGAAAACATATCTGAAACTGCAGACGTGTTGACTGAGGAAAGAGAAGATGGTAATGGCATATTACATTTCTTGCACTGCAAAGGAAAATGAAATCAGGTAATTTGGCTTTCAATTGGGAAAAAAACTTAACTACATAGATGGCAATGTAGAAAAGGCCGGAAATTATTGCTATCTTCTGAGGTAGTTAATTCATCATGTAAGAGGAAATTGATCTGAAAATAAAGTATTACATACACTTTGAACTTCGAGAAAAAGACCTTGACCGTTGACTAGATATCATGAACATTCCATTTATATTCCTTTTATTCTATAACATGTTAAATGATTTTATCCAACAATAAAATATAGTTTAAAAGGGTAGCTCAGTGCATGAAGCTCTTGCCAATGTCGGATCCTAGAAAGTGTCTATCGTACACAGTCTTACCTTACATTATAAAAGGTTGTTTCTGAAACTCAAACCCATGACCTTTAGGTCACACGACAGTAACTTTACAGTTGCGTCAAAGCTTCTCTTCAGTAAAATATAGTGTAAATTTGATAGAAATAGAAGTAAGCAAGAAAAGATATAAAATTTATCTAAATGTCAAATTTGTAAAAAATCTAATATGCTAATTTGGAATAACTTCTAGTTTTACTTGCATATGAGACTAGCATATGGTCTCACCTCAGAGCGTGAAGAATAGTTGTGGAAACCACAGTCACATATCCAGTCACCACTACGCCAACCTTTTGGGGTTGGAAGAAGCTGAGACATAGTGCTTGAAAATGGATATTCACCTTTCACATTTTGGATTGAAGAGGAATTGGGAGCCATTTGTGTCCCAAGTTTACTTTCAGTCCCAAGTGGCCAACTTGAACTAGGTAGAAGTGGCTGAATGGCCTGATTGCCAGTAAATGCGTTCTGTGACCCATATAGTCCTTGCAGCATTGAAATATAATGTGCATAAGCTGGCAGTATCAACCCAGGCAGTGCAACAGTTGGCATTGCAGCTTCTTCCTTGGATTGACCACACTTTTTGCATTGTTCTCTTGATGCATAATTGTTGTTACTGCAGCCTGTTGATCCATTTGGCATACAAACATAACTTAAATGCAAAAGCATAAGCATCATTCATCGAAGATCATAAATAATATAAGATAGAAGAAGACAATTTAATATCATTATGTTAGATTTATACTCTAAAAATTAATTGCGAATATATTTATTTTTTAAGGAAACAGTAACCAAGATACAGTAATCAAGATGAATCGGTCTGGTAATGTCTACGAGAAATATGCAAACTGGAAATAAGTATTAGCTCGATAAGAATTTAAATATAAAAGGCAGGTTTTTAGCTAAGCAAGTATGATAGTCAAAATATAAAATCACATTCTAAATTATTGCCCCTATTGAAACACTTAAGGTTCAGGACAACTGACAAGTTTCTTAAAAGAAAACTCCTCTGTCACAATATCAACAGGAATTATAACCAACATGCCAATAGCATTTGAAATATAGTTTAAAAGGAAACAATATTAAACTCTATCAAATCACGAGCTAGCCATAGGCAGCTTGTTGAAACATTGAAGACTAACAGTTACAAAAGGACAAAAAAATGTTACGATGAAGGAACAGATATCAAACATCTATTAAGCATAATTATTACATTCAGTATTTTTTTATTAAATAAGTATTATCTCTAGGATATTCAATCATATGTTTCCAAAATAATTTGAGATTTTATAGTCTTGGGAAAAAAAATACATATGTGGGATAGAATGTAATGATACAAGCGTAGTTTGGATTTGAGTACCAACTAATAACTTGATGATGGAAAAATCACAAACCATCTTGATTTTACTGATATTTTCATCATACAAAATTACAATATATACTACTTGGACTAGTAAAATAAGCATAGTGGTCAATAACTTAGAGAAGTTGCCGAAGAATATAGAAGGATCAATACAAAGCCAAGAAGACTATATTGAAGTAGAATAAGTGCTTGTGAAGTGAATCATCATGGATCTCAACTAATCCATTATTTGTCAGAAACATCATAAACCTAGACCACAAGAAATAATATCGGGCTGTAAATTAAGGGAGCCAGAATACAGAAATATCTAAAACTGATAATCCTTTTCCAGATCTTTGAGCCACCTCACAATACTGCACAAAATCATACTGTCCAATTTATTTTTCATATGTAACGAAACATTCGCCATAGAAAAAGCTAGCTTTTAATCACACATCTTTAATTCGACACTTAAAAAGAGACAGAATCAAAATCAAGTGCATAGCCAGAACTTTCGTACAACAAAAAGATGCACATTACACTGGGAAGCCTAATCACTCAATCTATTATTTTATCATTATGTGCACGAAAATTCTGGTGTGGATGGACTGATGGACAACAACCTAATTTCAAGTTCACAGCACTGTGCCCTATCTTCATCAAGGATTAAATCAATGAAAACGCCCCAAATATCTCATTCATCTTTGTTAGCTCACAAATCAAGATTGCTTTTCGAGAGATGCTTAGCGAGATTGCTATCGGAACAAACTCAATAACTAAGCCCCAACACTCACAGAGGCAAATAATAACTGGTAGCCCCTTCAAACCAGCCAAGGTCGAATCTTTTCGAAGATACAGTTGCGGAAATCAACACGAGGATATGGATTGGGGGAATACCGGAGCAGATCCAGTCGCCGATGCGGGGGATCCATTTGGAGTGCGCGGGGGTGCTGGCGTCGACGAGGACGCGCGGCTGCTTGCAGCGGTTGCAGAGGGAGCGGAAGGCGTAGTTGCGGTTGCGGCAGCCGGCGCAGTCCCAGTCGCCTTCCTTGCCCTTCGCCGTCGCCATAGCGCTGAAGCAGACGAGAGGAGAGGAGAGGAGGGGAGAAGAGAGAAGGAGGTCCAGCTAATCAATCAGCGAGGGAAGGAGAAGCAGGAGTGCAGAATAATTCCCCATTTGCGCCGCAGCATATTCGCTCGCTCTCGCTTTCGGACGCGCTCGTTTCCACCGACCATCGCCTCATTGACAATGACCATGGCCGACCGATACACTCTCGCTCTCGCTGCGATTTTTTATTTATTTGTTTGTTTGTTTGTCATTTTATTAATTTATTCCGGCGCGCTAATAATTTCTTTCCAAGAACATTCTTTTAGTTAAAATAAAAATAAAAATAGTTCAATATATTTTTCTTCGAATAAAACAGAATATATAGAGTATAAATTTAGTAATATTAAATATAATAAGATAAATATTAAAATAGGAGATGATAAATTACTGAAAGTTTTAAATATTTAGAATTATTTTTACAAGACGATAGAGGAATTAAAAGCGATATTTTACATAGAATACAAATAGGATGGTTAAAATAAAGAAGAGGGTCGGGTGTTTTATGTGATCGTAAAGTACCTCTAAAATTTAAAGGAAAGTTCTACAAAACTGCAATTAGACTTGGTATGTTATATGAAGCTGAATGTTGGACTACGACTGGAGCATATGAACAGACAATGAGGATGTTAAAATGAATGTGTGGACATACGAGGATAGACAGAATAAGAAATGAGAACATTAAAGAGTTACATTTATTGAGAGAAAACTCCGAAAAACACGTTTAAAGTAGTACAGACATGTACTTAGATGATCAATAAATGCTCTAGTTGGGCGATGTGAAACCATAATAAATACACACATTAAACATGGAAGGAGAAGACCAAAAAGGACTTAGTTAGCAATAATAAAATAAGATAAAAGTTATTTAAATATAAATGATGATATAGTGGGAGATAGAGCTCAATGACATAAAAAGATCCATATAGCCAACCTCACATGGTAGGATAAAGCTTGATTATTGTTGTTGTTGTTTATACTTTTTATCACATCCTTTAAGGTTCGATTTTGTCGCTCAACTAGGTACCAAATATGATATACTAAATTACTATCCCACACTCAACAAAATAATTCGAATAGAACCTAGGATGTGGTTGACCTGATTCATTAAATCTACCATACATAGCATTAATTTTCTTACCTAATTAATTTCAACTTTGAACGATTATATTAAAAATTGAATATAAAAGAAAGGAAAAAGATATTTATAAAATAGCTAAAGTAAAAAAGAGAAAGAAAAAGATCTTATCCAAATAAATTATATTAAAAATAAATGTATGATATTAGTAAATGATAGAGTAAATAAAAAAAACAATAGAAAAGATATTTTTATCAACTTTTTAATGAAAAATTAGACACTCAACTTAATTTAAATAATTTAAATAGATCAAATAAATATAAAAATGTAAATTTTTATTATAAAATTCAAATTTTAAAAATAAAACAAACTTTAAATAGGATGCAAAATAAAAAAAATCATTGAATCAGATAATATTCTGATAGAGATACAAAAGTATATGAAAAAAATAAAATATTGAATGATTTATAAAATTATTTAACATGATATTAAAAAAAATCTAAAAAAAGAATAAATACTCTAATTTTCTTATATAAGAATAAAAAAGATATACAAAATTATATAAATTATAAGAGTATTAAAATCATACAATGAAACTTTAAAAAAATATTAGAAAAAAAATTAAAAAAAGATCTCAAGTATTGAAAATCAATTTGAATTCATACCTGAAAGATCGACAATAAAAGTTATACATCTTTTTAGATAACTAATTGAAAAGTATTATAAACAAAAACAAAATCTACACATAATATTCATTAATTTAGAAAAACATTATAATTGAGTCAAAAAAAAATTATATGAAAAACTTTAAAAATGAAAAGTGTTAACGTAACATATATTGAACTAATTAAGAATATATATGAGAAAGTAAAAACTAAAGTAAAGACTTTCAGATTAATTAAAACATTTCCAATAAAAATGGATTACATCAAGGATCAATTTTAAATCCATTTTTTTTTTACATTAATCATGAATGAACTCACTAGGCACATTCAAGATATAGTACCCTAAAAAACAAGGTAAACACTTGTTTCAAAGCATAAATAATATCTATTTATTAGTTACCCTAAGAAAATAAGGGATTATCAATTCTATCATCCCTTAGAACAAAAGTTATTTGTTTCAAGGCATGTTGTATTCCTAGAGAAGGAATTTCTCTTACAGGAAAATAGTGGGAGTGAGGTTGAACTAAGTGTAGTTCAAGAGACTCTAATAGACACAGGTGAGATGCCTAGTTAAGAATCATACTCAATTACTCATAGTGATGATGTGTCGACTGAACCTTTAGAAACACAACCTCTTTATAGATCTAGTAGGACACGTAAGATTCTTGAGCGATATAAATTTCTCATAAGTGAATCTAACGACATGTTACTCATTGAGGATGAGGAGCCTACTAATTACAAAGAAGTTCTAAATAATTCAAATTGGGATAAATGGTTAACAACCATGAAGTCAAAAATGGATTTCATGTACAAAAACCAAGTTTGGAACTTGGTGGACCCAATTGAAGGCATAACGCCTATAGGGTGCAAGTGGATTTTCAAGAAG
>JBAMHZ010422074.1:0-11528 GCA_037177395.1 Alpinia galanga | reverse complement strand
AAGGCTGTTTGTCAGAGTAAGAAATCTTGGCAAGCACGGCACACTGGGATTAAGATTGTCCAGCAGATTGCTATTCTCATGGGATGTGCTGTGCTGCCACATCTTAGGTCTCTGGTGGAAATTATAGAGCATGGTCTTAGTGATGAGAACCAAAAGGTGAGAACGATTACTGCCTTGTCTCTTGCAGCCCTTGCAGAAGCAGCTGCTCCTTATGGAATTGAAAGCTTTGATTCAGTGTTGAAGCCTCTTTGGAAGGGTATCAGGTCTCATCGTGGAAAGGTTCTTGCTGCCTTCCTGAAGGCGATTGGTTTTATTATCCCTCTGATGGATGCTGTTTATGCAAGTTACTACACTAAAGAAGTCATGATTATCCTTATCCGTGAGTTCCAGTCACCTGATGAAGAAATGAAGAAGATTGTGCTAAAAGTTGTCAAGCAATGTGTGAGTACAGAAGGGGTTGAGGCTGACTACATCCGGAATGATATTCTTCCTGAATTTTTCAGGAATTTTTGGGTTAGGAGGATGGCACTGGATCGTAGGAACTACAAGCAGCTTGTGGAAACGACTGTAGAAATTGCAAATAAGGTTGGTGTGGCAGATATTGTAGGGAGAATAGTGGAGGATCTCAAAGATGAGAGTGAACCTTATAGGCGTATGGTGATGGAAACAATTGAAAAGGTGGTGGCTAACTTGGGAGCATCAGACATTGATGCTAGATTAGAAGAACTTCTTATAGATGGGATTTTGTATGCCTTCCAAGAGCAGACAAGTGATGATGCAAATGTTATGCTTAATGGATTTGGTGCAGTGGTTAATGCTTTAGGCCAGAGGGTCAAGCCTTATCTTCCCCAGATTTGTGGTACCATAAAGTGGCGTTTGAACAACAAGAGTGCCAAAGTTAGGCAGCAAGCTGCCGACCTGATATCACGTATTGCCATCATTATGAAGCAATGCAAGGAAGAACAGCTGATGGGCCATCTGGGTGTTGTCCTGTATGAATATCTGGGAGAAGAATACCCTGAAGTCTTAGGTTCCATCTTGGGAGCACTTAAAGCTATAGTCAATGTCATCGGTATGACAAAGATGACACCACCTATTAAGGATTTACTTCCTCGTTTGACACCAATCTTGAAGAACAGACATGAGAAGGTGCAGGAGAATTGCATTGATCTGGTTGGTAGAATTGCAGATCGTGGAGCTGAATTTGTGCCAGCTAGGGAGTGGATGAGGATTTGTTTCGAGCTTCTTGAGATGTTGAAGGCTCACAAGAAGGGGATCAGAAGAGCTACTGTCAACACTTTTGGTTATATTGCAAAGGCAATCGGGCCACAAGATGTTCTTGCAACACTTTTGAACAATTTGAAAGTTCAAGAGCGTCAAAACCGCGTGTGTACTACTGTGGCTATTGCTATAGTTGCTGAAACATGCTCACCTTTCACTGTTCTTCCTGCTCTCATGAATGAGTACCGTGTCCCTGAGCTGAATGTGCAGAATGGAGTTCTTAAATCTCTCTCTTTCATCTTTGAGTACATTGGTGAGATGGGTAAAGACTATATATATGCTGTTACCCCACTGCTGGAGGATGCTTTGATGGACAGGGACCTGGTTCATCGTCAGACTGCTGCTTCTGCTGTTAAGCACATGGCTCTCGGAGTTGCTGGTTTAGGTTGTGAGGATGCACTTGTCCACTTGCTTAATTATGTCTGGCCCAACATTTTCGAGACTTCTCCTCACGTTATTAATGCTGTAATGGAAGCTATCGAAGGAATGAGGGTTGCACTTGGTGCAGCTGTCATTCTAAATTACTGCCTCCAGGGTCTTTTTCACCCAGCAAGGAAAGTTAGGGAGGTCTACTGGAAAATTTACAATTCTCTTTACATTGGATCCCAAGATGCTTTAGTGGCTAGTTATCCCAGACTAGAAGACGATGGAAGCAATTTATATAGCCGACCAGAGCTTGCAATGATCATCTGATGATACCTATGCCAGTCACATATTACTGCTGATTTGTGGTCTCATAGGTTTGTAACTTGTTTTCTCTGTTGTTCTTTCTTAATAATTTTGGAAAATTATATTTTTGAAACCTTAAACTTTATGCATTAGGTGCTCATATAGCATGTACCTTCTAAGATTCGCGTATTGATTAGTAATATTTGTAGTTTTTTCCTCTATGGAAAGCTTATATGTTTACTTTTTTATTTATATAATTATTGATCGGGCTAATTACCTTTTCTTTTATGTTAATACCATTTTCAGACTGTTACTTTATTCTGGAGGTATTACTAGGATGTTCATTTGGTCGTTTTTATTGTTTCATTTCCAAGTAAAGACATGTTTTGTTCACAACAGGAATACTTGCTTTGGATATAGTTTCAACTTTGATGCCTCTTAATGGCTAAGGTGCCTGAAATGCTCTTATTTGGAAAATTTATTTGTTCTTCTTGTCTAATCACAGATTTCTTTTTATTTATTACTTGATCAACCGAATGGTTCTTGATGTCATTCATGGATTGTGGTTTATCCATAGGTCTTTATAAGAAACTCTTTGCCTTATAATCATAGGTCAAACTTATGAGTTTTGTGAATAAATTTTTTTTGACTATGATATCCCTTAACTTCAGTTATCATTTTACCTAATCATTGTCTGCCAGTCCTCAATCTAGTTATCGTTAAATGTAAATACAATCATGGGATCTCTGTTTTATAACTATTTGTTTCAAAACGGATTAATTCAAGATCATATATTGGTAATCTTTACCTGTCCTTTCCTAAATGACTGTTCAATCGAAGTTAAATGTTCAAATTATATGGGTATGGCTGAGAACTATGGCTTCACATTAAGCTCAAAATGAAGATGTCATTATCCATAGGCATTTTCTACTGTTCATCTCTCTTTATGCTTGGGGTTGTCATAATAACTACAGCATTGCACAATCTAGTTGGAACATGAAGACAGTAGTTCACTCTAATGTACTCGTTTTTCCCTGCAAAGCGACGCCTATGATCCTCTCAGTAATAACTTTTGAATGTTTTCAGTCTAACCTTTGCGCCTCCTAGAAAAGGCCCAAACTAATCTTAAAAAAAAATCATGTGGGCCACCTAAAAAAAGCTTTTGTAGATTCTCTTTATTCATCTTAGATTGTTGTTGAATAATTTATACATGATTATGTGATGTCAATGCTATCTTATGTGGCATCTCTTTTTCTGGTGCTTTTCTGCATTCCATTTCATTTCCATGTACTTCTTTACATTGCACTTCACTTGCTTTTGGTTTGATCTGAGATTCAGGTGTTCAGGTAGCGTATTTGTTCTTACATGTGTGTTCTATTGGTTTGATTACAGTTTGTTTCATAGAAGACAGTTCCCATAAATCTTCAGTGTCTCACGGTCAATTTACTTTTGGCCAGAGAAATCGTCATCATGGCTCTATCATACTTCTGTGGGTTTTCATTTTAATTTTGTTCTTTTTCCTGTGCTTCCATAGTGTTTTGGAGATTATATTTACTACCTCATTTACAGTTTTGTAGGATTCTGCATCCTGGCACCATTTGCTTGTGATTCGAGGAGGAAACTCTGCCAAGAATAGCAATATCTAGCCGGACTATTTCGCCTTTACTATGTTTGTTAAACCAGTAATATTACTAGGCCGTTTATTCTTGTTTTTTTTTTCACGTGTGTAAACTTATATGTGAAAGATATGCTCTATATTTCTATTGTCCAATTCTGCTTCAGGTATCGCCTGTATGAAGTGAAATCTACGTTAGTATTACAGCAAGTTTTATTTATTTGGGTTTGCTTTTATGAGGCAAAAACGTGATAACATTCACATCGTACCCCTTATATAAATTATGAAAGATTTTATCTTAGTGCTGCAAGAGATCAGAAATTTAGTATAATATTTTATATCTATTGAGAATTAATTTTAAGATCTTATGTGGTGAATACTTTGTAGATATTAACTGCATCAGTTTGTAAGAGTTTTTTTTTTCACTAGCATCTGGTATTTAAATTTTTAATTTGATTGATTTTTAAGATGGTCAATCTTGCTCCATGAATTCTTTTGAGTCACAAATTTCAAGCAATCTTCATCAACCATCAAGCTATATTAAAAAATATTCACGCAATCTCAATAGCTGAAATGTTTATAATTTATTATTTTATTTAAATTTTATTTTATAAATGCATCAAAATTAAGAATTGAATTATAGATTTTTGAGAGTGAGTTGCTGCATCATGCTTTAAAAAATATATATACATAGAATTGTCACATTAGCCCATCGTACTTTTAAAAAACTTAGTGCGATTGTATCACTAGCAATATCTGTACTAATTACTATCACCAGAGAGATACGTTTTAAGATAAGTACTAGGGTGTAGCTTGCCGTGAAAACATGAAATCTGGAGACTAAGGAAATCTGAAAAAGGATATGAAAATAAATAAATAAATCATGAAATAGATAAAAGACTTTAATTATTCTTTTCGCCGTTGACCACCCATTTAATTGACATGAATAGATAAGTAAATTAGCAAAAGGGGATATGAAAAATCGAAGCGAAGTCTAATTCCAGTCAAGAGCTAATCTTATACATGGTCAGAAAGTACAGAGGAATGAACAAGATCTCATGTAATATCGACGATTGAAAGGGAGGTCACTGCAGCAGTAGATTCATCTACCTGTACAAAACAAAGATCAGGTAGCAATCGTTGCTGGCTCCTCTTAAGAGATCCAGAGAAGAAAAAAAAAAAAGTCATAATGTTGGCCATCAACATGGGAATAGGCGTGGGGAACCATCCCTACATAATTTGTTGTTTGAAAGATTGAGCTTGCTCATCTTTTCTTCGCACCATAACAGCTGCTCCTTGCTGAGATGGACCATCCTCAGAACCCTTGATATGACTTTGATGTCAATTAGTGCAAATAAAAAATCCACTTCTTCCATGGTCGAGGGCCAAGCTTTCTTCTTCCATGCTTTCTTCCTCTTAAACAGTTCCTTCACTTTCATATCCTGCATTGGCAAAAAGAGGTAATTACCAAAGTCTTGCATTTTGTTCAATAGAGAAGGATGCAGGAATAAATGTATGTGGTGGTACAGTGCCAGGTTCCTAGTCTATCATCACCGACAGATTATTTACATCAACGAAAACTGAAATTCTAGAGTTAGTATTATCATTAACCATGGGGGCATGACATATGAAATCTTCTATTCCTGGCATACCTTTACAAGTGAGGCTTGAACTTGTTGAAGGGAGCCTCGAGGACTGTGTGTCCCGAAGAAACTACTGGGTTTTTTCTTGTCTATCTTCAGAAAATGGAAGAATGTTAAGATACAATCCCCCATTATCTTAATGAGTTCCGTAGCGGGAAGTGGCTCATCCAAATAATCATCCAAATTTTCTTTCTTTTCCAAATCTAAAAAGAGAGAACAAACCGGTAAATACAAAGACATTGCAGTTTGATAAGTGATTTCAAACCCCCATAATACAATTGCGCAGCAAGCTACTATTCAAGTCGAGGCCAGTTGCATTAGTTAAATATTGAAATAGTAAATTAACCACCAGCAGACATGCAATTCATTCACAAAGAACTGTAAATTATAACCTAACAAAGTATTGTATCGCAATCAACAAGTGAGATGTACCTGAGAATTATTCTTAAATCTCATAAATCAGTGGCATGATTATAAATTTAGGACAATCTACATTTCCTGACTGAACTAAGCATGGCAGAAAAAACCCTTACAATTTGTCACTGAACAGGCAAAGCAAATAATCTAAATGATTACTACAATAGAAAAAAGACAAAAAAATTTAATCATCTGTTATGCGTTACCTAGAAAATTTGGGACTTGAAGAAACTTAGACTGCAAGCCTCGACTGTGGGCATAAATCTCCACCCTGGATCCTTGTTCAAAAGGTTCATTCTCAATAAATCTCTGCAATAATACCTGGAATTGCTGGAATGCTTCTGCAGCATAGCCATAGGAGCCGCAATGCTCAGGCTGCAATAGAATCCTCTGGCTCAGCTGCATATACTGGCAATGAAGTGCTTCCCAAGTTAAAGAAACTTGTGCCACATAAGCAACTTCTAGATTTTGGCACGGATCATCTTGGTCCAGTTGCTGCAGGTTCTCATATTCATTGGTATGTTCATCTTGCCTCATTAAAGAGATATTGCAGAGGCCCAGAGCTATTTTCTTTGGCGTAGGTCTCAATGACTGGCTTGGTGTACCCAACCATGCTGAAAGAACATGCATTTATAGGTAAACAAAAATGTGAACAATTCACAACAACATCAAAGTGCCATCATGATATGGGATTGCATATGAAGGCAAAGCGACATACAAATAATAATAACTATTAAAAAATTCAATCAGATGAAGTTCAAGTACAAAAATTGATATGCAGCAAAGGAGAAAGATTGATAGAAAAATTGAGTTTAAAGTTCAAAGATTTATCAAGTGCCACATTGAATGATAACGGTGAATATGGCTGTTGGAACAAGAGCAATGAAATTAACAGCTAGCCATTACGTGATCAACAACTAAGTTAGAGGAAATACTTCAAAGAAACATCAAAGTTTAGAAAAATGTAAGAATCCAAAGTGAATTAACATTAGGGAATACCATACCAGCTTCTTTGAGATGTTTCGTGATGTACTGGTCAAAGAACAGCATCTTCTCAGTGTACTCCTCGTACATCTTTTCGAACCCATAGCTTGGATAAGCATCATCCATGTCGGACTCCTTCGACCCGCTCGAGCTACTCTCCTCTTCTTCCTCGCCCTCCGGGAACTCTTCTTCCGGTATAAGGACCAAGAAGCTGCTCTTCCTCAGCTGCTCCAGTCGCCTCTTCACCTCATTCGTGATGAAATCATCGTCATCCTCATCCTCGCCCCCTTCGGAAACACGATCACAAGCAACGGGCTTCGGCGTTGCGTCCAGGGTCTCTTCCTTGGGCTCCGAAGGCTGATCACGCTCCTGATCCAGATCTTTTCTCCCCTTAAGCTTACCGAGAATGGAAAATCTTACTGATTTAAGGAATTCCATTGAATCCGCTCAAGAAGACGGAGGGACCGTCAACACAAACTTGTTTCCGAAAATGAAGCCCAACAAGATCCCCTCTATTCTCCCCCGAGACACCTTGCAGCTTCAAAGCAGAAGAAGACACACTCAAGAAATGGAGACACTACAAGAAGGACGAGCCGCAACGACAGCAGAGGGAGCAGGCGGTAGTTGCCCGCGACGGAAGGATATGCGGGGAGATCAGAGAGCGGCCCATCGAGCAGAGAGGTCGAGAGCGAGGAGTACTACGAAGTCCAGATCCACGGCATTGAAGGAGGAGGCGCAGGAAGAGAGAGATGAAACGGCGAGCCGCTCCGGCACGCGAAGGAGAGGACCAACGGCCGTACGCTTCGGATACACCGCCGACTAATCGGCGGAGGGTTTCCCTTTTGATATTTTTTTACAGACAAAGCCGATGAGCGCGGATTTCGAATGCCGATGTTTATGCTTTAATATATTTCAGGAACTATTTTGTTAGTGCAATAAAAACATTACGGTATTTAAAAAATATTAAACTTTTAGATATTTTTTATGAGAACGTTTCACCGTATATTGGAAGACAAAAAACATGATTTGATGAATTTGCTTATTTTTATTTTCTTAAATTCTATGTTTAACATAATTAAGGCTCTATAAAATCAATTTCCTAGATTGCTTTGTATTTCTTAAAAATCATAAAACGATAAGAAATAAAAGCAACTCGGTACCAAATATTAAAATACAACAAATTTTATCGTACACCTGAACTATTTCGTTTCGATTGATCAGCTCTTCGTACAAACCAATTGCAATCTTACTAAATCAAAATGAATTAAATCAGATAAAAAAACAAAAATCCTCGTTAATAACCTTCATCTCCACTTCGTCTTGCTCTGGTTTCATTACTGCGCTGCTTTGATCACCAGTTGCATCCGATTGCTCAGTTCCTGTTCTTGAGCTCCATATTGGTTGAAGCAGCTCACAATCTCTCATTGAGCTCATGCTCAGTTGAGATCAGAGCAAAAGATCTGCACAATTTCTCTAGAGCAAAAGAAAGAGCATGGAGAGGAAGAAGATGAGTTGCTCAAGTTCTTCACCATCAACTACTCATGATCAGGTTGGCCAGTAGAGTAATTACTTGAGCTGCACAGGAGACTGCTTTCAAATCAGAGAACTTTAAACTGGATTAAAAAAAACACAAATTTTATCTGGAATCTTTAACTGAGATCTAGAGACGTGTTCATGGTGGTGTGTCTACATCTCATTTTAACAGATAATAACTGACAGTATGCTACCTTCATGGGTCAAAATATCAATCTCCCACTGATCACAAGCTAATAGAAAATTTTCTTTGATAGATCAGTACCAGTTATCAAAATGTTAATCTAGAATTTGGACAACGAAAGGTACAAATGTTAAATATCTAAAAAGAAATATATGAACTGGATCATTCATTCTATAAACTACACTAAAATGGAATGAAGCAAACAGCTAATGTCCTTGATAGAGATGATCATAATGTTTACTTGAAGAGAATGGAGAATGCACACAATGGATCATTCAAAGATATGAAAAACCATAGTCCCAAACACACTACAAAAGAAATGACTGGATCATAGAAGAAAAACTAAACCCTTCAATTAATAAACGTTGCTCAGTCATCCAAGTAAGAACTAAACAGCATAAGCCACTGAGAAAATTGAGAAACATTGGTTACTTAAAGAAATAAACAAAGTTATATAGCATTCAACATGGATGATTAAATAAATCAAATTAGAAATAAAATAAATTTTCAGAGTATATTCTTGTAAGCAAATCCAACATATTTGATGCACCAACAAATTACAACTTTTGACAATTCCGGTACCTGCAGAACTAAACAAAAAAGAAAAACCACACAGTTCAAAAGAACACTTAATAAACATATTTATAAAGGGCAAAGGATTTCAAAGGATAATATATCCCCCAAAAAAAACTGTTAGCGCAAGAAGTGCAAAGCCAACGAGTGAAGCACAAGGGAGAGTAAATATTAGGGACTACTTCATCCCTAAGGTAATGAAAGATACCAGAGAGGCAGACGTGTAGGCCCAGATAAAACTCTATAATTTTTTCATGTATCAGCGAGATGCAATAGCCAAAAATGTCTAAAAACTAAAAAATATACAAGGAATTTAGTACATCCAAAAGAAAGCAAGCAGCATAATGTATCAAACAAAGCAAATCAAAAGTTCTTTATGCAATGGAAATGTTTTGGAAAACAAACTTGCAAGCTCCAGAGCCTGAAAAGGCAAAAGATCTCACAAATGTTTTGAGAAAGAAACATGGCATCATTAGAAACAAACACACAAAGTAACAAAGCCATAAAATTCTAGACTAAACAATTCAATTGATTAAAAACACAATTAGTATACTAAAAAATGAAATACAATTTTTCGAACATACAAGGAAGAATAGAGCAACATAAGTTCTCGAGGTTACCTAGGCAAAAGCTCTCATGAGGTAAATGCAAACATTTTAAGAAACAAGCCTTGAGGTTTGTCAGCATTGGAATCAAGAACAAATATTAACAAAGCCATAAATTCCAAAACAATTCAAAAGTTCAAAATAACAATTAAGATGAAATGCATCCTCCTCAGGCATCCAAGGAAGAATTGAGCAGCACATGCTCTCAAGCCTGGCAAGGCGAAAGCTCTCAGGTGGCCACTGCGAATGTTTTGAGAAACAAGCCATAGGATTTGTCATCATTGGAGACAATCACAAATAGAAAAAAAACCAATAAATTCCAAAATCAAACAATTCAATTGATCAAAATGCCAATCAACATCATAAAAAATGAAATACAAATGCCTCAGTCATCCAAGGAAGAATTGAGCAGCACAAATTGACAAGCCTGGCAAGGCCAAAGCTCTTAGGCGGCTATTGCAAATGTTTTGAGAAACAAGATTTAGAATTTGTCATCGTTGAACACAAGCACAAATAGCAAAAAAGCCATAAAATTCCAAACCATACAATTCAATTGTTCAAACTCTTTTATTGTGTTGACAAAAGCAGATAAATGTCTAGTCCATTTCATGCAGGCAAGAGTCAATGTTGAAATCTTCAATTGTATAGATCATAAACTTGCAATTAGCAGTGTCAGATAAGAACTTACAAGTAACACAAATAATACAGTATTGTTGCAGCAAAGACCCAAGTCTTCCAAATGGGATGAGGCTTTCTATACAAAACAGCAAAAGACGTTATATAGAATTCAACATGAATGATTAAATGGATCAAATACAAATAAAACTAAAAACAACGTATTACTTTTCAGAATAGTTTCTTTTACAAGAATTCAACATATTTTATGCATCAACAAAGTACAACTAGTAACAACTCTGGCACCTGTAAAATAAAACAAAAAGTAAACTCAGTGCAAAAGATTAAATTAAAACATATTTACAGAAGGAAAAACTATAATGAAGGATAATATACCCCTCAAAAAAATCTATTAGCACATTAACTGCAATACCAACTAGTGAAGAGAGTAAATATTAAGGACAACTTCATCCCTAAGGTAAGGGATAATACCAGAGAGGCATGCGCTTAGTCCTACATAAAACTCCATAATTTTGCCGTGGATTCAGTAAGATCATAAGCAATAACCAAAAATATCTAAAAATAATCAAACAAAGTAGCTAAGGCACTTGGAAAATCCAAGAAAGAGTTAGCAGCATAAAATATCAAGAAAGGCAAATCAAAAGTTCTTTATGCACTGGAAATAATATGAAAAAGAACTTTCAGCACAAGCTCTTAGACAGCCACTACAAATGTTGAGAATACCTTAGGTAATTGACATAACCAAAAACAAGCACTAATAGCAACACACCCATATAATTTCTGACATAATTGATCAAAATCACAATTAACATAAAATACAACTTCCTTTCTCAAACATCCAAAGAAAAATTGAGCAGCATAAGCTCCTGGCAAGGCAAAAGCTCTCAAGCGTCCACTGCAAATGTTTTGAGAAACAGGAAACAGGCCTCACGATTTGTCATTCGAAACAAGAACAAATAGCCATATATTTCTAAATATTACATTTCAATTAATCAAACTCATAATTAGGATCATAAAAACAGAAATACATCTTTCTCAGACATCCAAGGAAGAAAGGCAGCACAAGCTCTCAAGCCTGGCAAGGCAAAAGCTCTCAGGCGGCCACTGCGAATGTTTTGAGAAACAAGCCTTGAATTTGTCATCATTGGAAAAAAGCAAAAATAAAAACCAAAGCTACAAATTCCAAACCCAATTAATTCGATTGTTCAAAATCACAATTAAGACAAAATGCAACAAAGGCGAATTGAGCAGCACATGCTCTCGAGCCTAGCAAGGCGAAAGGTCTCAGGCGGCCACTGAGAATGTTTTGAGAAACACGCCTTAGAAGAACAAATAGGAATAAAGCCATAAAGTTCCGAATCTTACAATTCAATTGATCAAACCCACAA
>JBAMHZ010422073.1:0-23674 GCA_037177395.1 Alpinia galanga | reverse complement strand
ACACACACACACACACATAGCATTTTGATCTCCTGGGCGCCGATTTATTAGTGACTGTGCACAACAACAGTAACTTCGTCGTTCCTCGCGCTCACACTGCCGAATTCCAACCAAATCGCAACCCAAATCTAGTCGCAGGCTGGCCAGCGTCGAAGTCCAACCCGTCCACGATAAAAATCTAGCCAATTGCGATCGCCAACGGCTGCAACGTTGGCTGCCAAAGTCCGGCCCGACTACGGCTGAATTCCGACCGCAATTCGACTGAAATCCAGCCAATTTTGGTCGCCAGCAGCCGCGGCGCTAGCAACCATGATTTGGCTTGATTCCAACCACAATTAGACGGCGCCAACGTCCCCTAGGGTTGGGCTATAATGTCATGGCCGTCGACACCGAAGAAATCGAGCGCCAAATAACCGCCGGCTGTGACGTCGCACACACGGGCGTCGCGCAGGAGAAAAGGACTATATAGAGAGAGAGTTTTGATATGGTAACTCATCCATGAACACCTCTATTATCCACCGTCCGATCGGGTGAACACTATAGTCCAATCTTTGAATCCTAGGGGATTGGATGGTGGATAATGGAGGTGCTCACGGATGAGTTGCTCACCATATCAAAATTCTATATATATATATATAGTTTTCAAGTTGGGAGTGAGCATAGAAGGTAGAAAGCTCCTTAACTTTAAGTGCGATCATCTCTGTCCTTGATTTATACTAATATTTTCTGTGATTTCCTCAGAAGTAAACCAAATAAAGAAAAGAATATATATCAGAAGAAGCAAATTTCTTCAACAATTTAGGCCCCAAATGATCTAGAACCACAAAAAAGAATCAAGTCCGAGTCATTTTTAAAATGTATTGTGCAACATGAATAATTAAAATACACTTCAGAAACTTCTTACCTCAAGAAAATTTGCACGTTCCATTCTTCCATCTTCAACAAAGAAAACATGCAGTGAAATTTTGTCATTGAAATACCAGACTGGCTGCTGATTATTTTTAACTGCAACTTGCAAAAGTGCGCTGGGAGGGCCAGGGGAGATATTCTGGAATAAAACCATAGGAAGAAGTGTTCTTGCTGAAGATCCAGGTCGCAACAGCGGGACCTACAAACCATAAAAACAAAATGAAAGAATAAATCAGTAAAATCTTTGAAGTATGAACTATGAAAAAACATGTCAACAGAATGTAAAACTTGGTGACCAGTCAATCCATCAATAAGCATACTATTGAGATCATATAAAAAACAATCACCTGCAAAGGCCCTGCAGCTGCAAGACCAAATGAATTTTTGTTAAACTGTATCATGAATCCATCTAATACAACCTGAGTGTTGTTCTCAAACATTATAGCATAAAATATCTGGCCATCTCGGCGAGTGAGCTGTGCACTTATCTGTAAACCTTGTCCAGTAGACGCAGGAAGCAATACAGGTAAGGGAGGTCTGAATAACAAGTAAAGGCATCAATCTAAAAAATATTCATAGCAAATGAATAAACTCTAAATACCAAATGGAACCAAAAAAGGTGAGGATTGTACTCAGTAGGTGTTGTTGGCTGGTCTACAGGGACAATAGCATTATCAGGGCCAATTAGATCTCCTAGTAAATCTGGCGCAGGTGCTGTGATTTCAGCTGTTGCTTGTGCCTGCTGCCTTGTTTCAGCATGAGAAACATTACTAGGAGAAGCACCTGTACTATCGACACGATGAGATTGTGTCTCAGAATAAGCAGTTTCTCCTCCCTCAGCAAAATCATCATCCTCTGGTTTAGTTGCAGCAGACTTTGCACGGCTTATAAAAGCATCTGGTATTTTATGGTAAACAGAAGAAAGGGTAGCAATATTTAGAAGAAGCTCATCCAAAAGTGAGGGATCAAGTTGGTTTGCATCATCACTGATTACTGGTTTTTCAGCTAAGACAACATCTTTAGCAGCCTAAGAGAGAAATAAACATATATCATATAAATTTCATATTTAGAAATTAGTATGTTTCAACTTTGAGTCTACCTCAGGATCAGTAGAAAGAAGACGCCAATAAATGTATGCACGATCACGCAAATCAGGGTTGTCTGTTTCCATTGTTGCATTATTAAGAACAGCCTATCGCATACAATTTATCCATATTAGAATTATGCATTGAAGTAAAACTAGCTGAAACTTAAGATGGTAACCACATAACATTAATAAAATGTCATTCTCAGCCATAAGCAAGAAGTCCAATACATCAAAATATCGAATTATATCACATTAGTCCCCTAACTAAATTAAGATAGAAACCACTTGCAAACTGCGATTGACTGGAAAATAAATGGAAAGATAATTATAACTTTCTTCCCTGAAGTCTACACATACATTGTGGCAACTAACAGGATGCCAACTAGCATGGCAAGAATGTAGTTGGTTTTCAAGGTTTATACTCAACCAACACAAACTGATACACGGCAAATTCATTGCTTGGTTGAAGCAGCACTGTATAATTATATATCCCACTAGAAAACCCTTTTCAGCACTCATAAAAGAAAGCAATGCCGAAAATCATTAGCTTATTAATTAATATCCAGTTTCTCTAAAACTGCTAAAATCCATCAAATTTTATTTAATATAATTAAAAGTGAATATGTTATTAGTGGCACGGTCTTATATACAATTGAATGGGAAGATAAAGTGTAGCTAATCCCAAATGGATTCAAGTCTTATTTTTGTTGATATAGATAAATGTGGCAAATAATGAGTAAACGAGGATCATTGTCTCTTTGGCAAGAAAAAAGGGTTTCTGAATTGGTGTATTTGACATCTAAATCACTGAACATACAAAATAAATAAATAAAAATAAGCAAATTGCCCATCTTTCTTCAAAAACAATTAATAGCAAAATAGTTGTGTGGCTATTTGACTTATTAACACCCACAATGAGTATTGAATGGCACTTAAATAAATGAGAAAGTATTGTATAGTAAATAACTCAAATGAGTAAAATGACTTCTGGTATCTATGAATTAACATGCAAATACTACTCCAAAAATGTTTTAATTTGATGCCACATGCAGAACCAACACGTAATAGCATGTTGCCACAAGAAGCAGAAATTCATTTCTTCCAGATGATCTCATAATTGTCTCATAGTCATCATTCTGTCGTTATATCAAGAAATGAAATCCAAGAAAGGACCCTTAAAGATCCAAAGTCTACAAGTCTGACCTTAACTTGAAGAGAGACAAAGCTGGATGAAATGCTGAGTTGGAATAATTTAGCTCTTACAGATTTTTTTAAGAAAAAAAGGAATATTGATTTCTGAACAAAATTGCCTACATGTATTGTCAGATACAAGAGGCTACAAGCACGTCTACATTTTGTATAAGAAGAATAAACACCTGAATCATCTGCTGTGGGCCTTCAGTTGGCTTCTTAAGGAACAACTTTACTGTTGCAGTGAGCAGTTGCAATTGTACTAGTGCAGGTTCTTCAGGGAAAGTTTCTAGAAAGCTCTCAAGGAGCTCATCAGCATTGTCAATCCTTTCAGCATATTCACCAATTATCCATATCATTGATGCCTAAGGCAAGCAATGCATTTTTTAGATAGCAAGAAAAAACTAGCCTAACTCCCAGGACAAACAGATACCTTAGCCTCTGGCTCGTCTAAAGTGTCCAAACTTTCACATAGTGTCGCAATGATGGATTCATAGCTGAAAAAAATGCAGAACTAGATAGTAAGAATCAATAAAATGTTGCAGAATGCATTTCAAACAGAGATGATAATGCAACAAAGCCAACAACTCGCACCAAGCAACTTAACTCACGTGTTAGGATAGCGTCGGAAGATATCCTTTATGACAATGATAGCTTCTTGCACAACATAGTTGACTTTTATCTTTATCAGCTCAAGAAGTACACTGATGCACCGTTCAGCAGCTCTCTCTAACTTGATGGCACATCGTCCAATTGCGCGTACGGCCTTTCTAACAAAGTCTACATCTACTTCTGTGGCATACTCTTTGAATTCCAACAAAACCTGCAGTGGATAAATTAGCCATTGAAATAGGAGCATAAATATTAGTTTGTTTTCTTAGTCCAGAAATTCTACAAAGCACATAATATAAACAGCCTTCAATAAACGTTTGAAAAAGGTCCTTCAATGTCATTTTTTCTTCCCTAATCTAAACAATTATTGTAAACATGAAATGTGTATCGATATATGATGTAATGATACCAAAACATTTTATAACAATATGTACAAGATAAAAAAGGATTGGTTAATTCTTACTGCAAAGGCACCTCTCCTTATGTAAAGCACCAGATTTCTTCAAATCTTAAAGACTATCAGGGAAGCACAAAGTTTGAGTTGATATAGAATACAAACTTTGCCACTTGGGGTACCATTATCGACTAAATTATAGATTGCATCAGATTAACCAATTAACCTGGATTGCATTAATAAACCACACACTTGTGTTTAAGCATTTGGCTATTCATAACCTTGGACCTAAGGAGGTCACAAGTTCTCCATTTAGTGTGGTCACCTAATTTAAAATGCATTTAGTATGTGCTGGGACAGAGAAGAGTGCATGAGATTCCTGTGTTATCAGCTACTAAACGTATACTGTGCTCCTCCCTTTGAATGTTCACAGCTCCCTTCTGCAAGCTTTTTAACAGCCACGCAGTATCAAAAGCACAAGTTTTAAATTTGCTGACTTTCTTTTGCATAAAAAGGAATGATAAAAAACCAACTGATCATTTAAAATAACAGGAACCAACAAAATCACAGTCACATCTTATACCTGGTCAATGTTTCGATCTGAGGCTAGCTTTATCATGATCTCCAATTTTTCCATCTTAACATAGATTGGATCATTATACTTGCAAAAGAAAACCTAAAAAAAGAAGCATACAAACAAACAGTAAAGTTAAGAAAAATTTAATGAAACTTCAGTAAGGAAGCCAATTTGTACCGACCTTGATCTCATGTGCAAGTATTGTAGGTCTTTTCTGAACAATAAGATTGATGTTCCGCAAGGCTACATACTGGATTTCTGGTTCTGCAGAAAGAAGAGTAACCAGAGGTGGAGCCATCTTCTTGCAAAGATTTCGAATTACATCAGTACTAGTGATAAGTTCCATTTGCAGAAGAATCATCTGTATAGATTTCAAACATTATCATATTTGAAGCAGAAAAAACCAACCAATAATTTTTCTTGAGAAATATATTTAGCTGGCAAAAATAGTAAAAAAACTGTTTTACGATGTTTGACTCACATAGCCTAAGGGCTAATTTCTCATAAAATTTGTGGTTGTACTTTGAGCTAAAGAATTAAAGAACCAAAGTCACATGTTCACCATAAGGCAAGCAATGAACAAATTTTATAGATTAATGATTTCGCAATTGAAGATAGATAGCGCAGGTATGTAACTACCTTGACAGCAGAAAGCACAACAGCGCAATTTGCATGTTGAAGGCGTGGAGTTACTCTCTCTACTATATTTTCAGCTTCTCGGGCATCAGAAGCTTTATACCTTGATAAAGCATCCAAAATGAATACTTGGCCCCATCTGCAGTGAAGTTATATTGAGATAAAATTAGATTGTCCACTGCTCATAATATGAATTAGCCATTTGTAACCTGAATTCTAAATAAAGGCATAACATTATGCACATAAGTTTAGACTTGTTGGATAAGTAGGAGCAATAAAAAAGAAATTGCAGGCCGAGGTAGCAAAAAGATGACTTGTCTAGGAAACGACAATCTTTTTAAAGAATCTTGCCTTGGTGGGAACTCTCTTGGAGAAGTCAAAGAGTAATGGATAAAAAACAGCATTCACCTTTAATGAAATGACCTTAGCTCAAAGCCTTTGCCAAACAATTTATATCTATCACATTCACAAAGAAGATAGTGACATTTTGAGTTTCAATCTATTAAAAGATTGGAACTTTGAAAATATACATGGATCTAACTCATATCAATACATAACTTGGTTTAAGTGACTTCTTCTAAGAAACACTAAATTTCAGCTGAAATTCTCATTATAAAACAATGATCCAGGTTCCTTGGAATGCAGCAAACCCCTATCTTAAAAATTAATATTTCTGAATTTCTAGGAAACCACGAATCATTTTCATTGAACATCAGTATGAATGTGAAGCTAGCTATATAAGTTCTAGAAAAGGCCATGTTGTTACTTCGTTTTACTGAAAGCAATGCACTGAACTTGGCAATAATAAACCTGAGCTTGTTTCAGATCTCGGGTTTGCATAACTTAATGAGAACTCAGAAATGATATTAAGAATTTGCAATTACTAATTAATAAGCATGGAGCCACAAGAGCCTTGAATCATTTGCAAGTAATAACACTATTTGAATGACTACTGGCCAGGAAACCACTAAATTCACGTTAGATAACTCCACATTGTGCACATTTTCAACAAGTGCATTGTCACAGTGGTCAGTGAGATTCCAATTAAAGCAAAAGCAACTAAATGGTCTTAAAGGAAGCCAAATGAATTAAGGCCTTAAACAGAGGAGATGAATTTTTGAGGGAGTTGTCTTAGTGTCCATGCAGTTTCAATTACTTATGTTAGATTCCTTTTCAACATGACAGAAACCAAGCTCCATGACAACCCAGCTAGTTTCAGTATATAACAAGGAGTTCAACAAGAAAAACACAACATCTAAAGCATGTTGCTAATTAGAAGACAGATGAAACAATTGCTCCACCAAGAAATAGCCAACTCTGAAGAAGAAAACTTACTCGGTGCATTCATTTAAAGCAGTCAGAAGCTTTGAAAGTGTATTACTAGTAATCTCAAAGATTGGTTGACTGCTAGTTTCCTGGATCTCTGCAAGTGCTGCAACTGCATTTGCCACTACCATTGGATTGTTGTCAGATATCAAGTCCTTAAGAGTATCCAAGAAACCCCTATCTTCCACTAACTCAGCATTTATATCATACAATTTAGCTACACAAATTGCTGCTGTCTTTCGTACGTAAGGATCATCATCCTGTGTAAACATATTTACAACTCAAAGAATTATAGATGTATAAACTACATAAATGATTAGCACAGTGAAGACCATATTTCAAAACAACTTACATCCATAGCAATTGATATAGTTCGAAAAAGACAAAAAGGGGAAGATAAAGAACTAGAGAAACAAAAGACCTTTAGACATCTTTGAAGGGGATCACACAGATATTCTGTAATTTTGTCAACACGGATGCAGCCCATTGTCCTCACAGCTAAGGCACGGATCAGAGGATTAGGATCTTGTGAGTCCTACAAAGGTCAATGGAATCTTGATCAACAGTTGTAAAGTGTAAGCTTATTCAATAAATAACCAATCAAGAAATGCACTAAAAACATTGAAGAACTGCCTTGCAAGCCTGTCTGTTAGAAGTTAATATTTGGCTTCCATGATTAGTCCATTGCTCTTTTTAACATTAAGAAATATCATATCATGGAGAACAGAAGATTTTGTCGCTTCAAAGCTCACAACTTTCATTATTCACCAATTTTCAATTTGATGGCATGTTGACATGTATCTTGCATCAAATGACAATTAACACAGCATTAGCATCTCTATAGGAGGTTTTATTTTTAACCTAAATTTTGGAGCTAATCTTGAATCAATATAAGCAAAACAATGTTTTATTCTACTAATTTTCTACATCTAATGACCAAAATAGAAAGAAAAAATATAACAGCAAACCTTAAGGTCGATTATTAGTTATGTAAAAGGTGCAAAGAACATAAGTAATTGGTTCCTAAGGAAATTAAGTGTGGAATGGATTGAAAATTTAGTTTACACCCTTACCACATATAGTAAATAAATTTAAGAGAGAGAGAGAGAGAGAGAGAGAGAGACTAATTGCAGAGATTTGGTGAAAAAATATTTTAATTTCCAAGTGTTAGTTGGTTATAACTTAAAAAGGTTATCTCAATATATGCACCCTACCAAGTTAGATTTCACAGATGACCACTAGTTCCAAAAGATTGAATATTAGATGATATAATATGCATATATATTTAGCACTGTTCCAAATCTAGAATTTGACTAGAGTCAATCCAAGCTCAATATACTCGATTGACTCAAATGGGTTCTAAATTTTTACAGCCACTGATGAGAAAGAACCCAATCTATATTTTTATTT
Organism: Alpinia galanga; assembly: GCA_037177395.1. NCBI lineage: Eukaryota > Viridiplantae > Streptophyta > Magnoliopsida > Zingiberales > Zingiberaceae > Alpinia > Alpinia galanga. The sequence continues at coordinate 15,532 of JBAMHZ010422073.1, read as the reverse complement.
TCTAAACCACCATAGAGATCCAAATTGATTTCATTTGTCAGGCATTTTCAGATATAACTTCTTCAATGTTCATTGTTCTTAGCTTCATCTGTAAACCATTAATATGGCAGTAAATCCATTAACACGGGGCATCAACAATACATGGCCAACATCAATCAATCATGACAGGAGAAAAAAACATATAATTTGCAAGTATATCCCTATCTTCACACATATGTTCAAAGCAATTATGGTACACTGGTTGACTTTTGGCATAGTTCTGCACAGAAAGCTCAAAAACATTGAATTTGAATCCTCTTACTTTGGTAACTTCTTTTGTAGAAACACGAGCAATCATGAAAGAGCCTAATTTATACTTATATATCCTAACATACCCCATAGATTCCAATTGTTTATCAAAAATTTTCAGGTATAACTTTTCTAAGCTTCAAGTTGTCAACCCCATTTGTAAACCACTATATGGTTCTAAGATAGTGACTTGGTTACATTTAATACTTGCTCAAACAGGAATTACGTAGGCTATAAACAAGTCATCAACTACTTGATGTCTGGAAGCAGTATAAAACAAACATAATCACAGCTCCAACATTAAATGGTAAAGAAAAATCAAGGATGACAGACGAGAGAAACATATGAATCATAAGCATGTCCCTACCTTCACGAATGTATTCACAGCAAGTATAGCTAGATCTGGTTGACTCTTGGCATAGTTTATCAGATACAAATAGACAAGTTTCTTCAGTTCCAGATTCTCTGTTTGCATACAGTTTACAACGTCTGTGAACAATGATGAAACATCTTTTCCTACCGTCATTGCAGCTATCACCTTCTTCACTGCATCTTTTCTCTTATCCTATAGAGAATATTAGCATGATAGCAAATGCAAATGTTCAACCCCATCTCAATCTTCAAAAATAAATAAAAATTTGTAAAGGTTACTATGATTCAATTGAAGCATTCATAAATCTATAAAACTTGCAACAGAAATATGGTAACAAGTAAAAGAAACTAGAAGTGAAGAAATTGAAATTTTGAGCAGGTATTAATTACATCCAGACTGATATTATTATCTGAGAGTAGCTGATTGGGGAATTAGCCATCCAGGTTAGGTAATGGACTGTTGATAGTACTTATATAAGGAAAGGACAGCATCAATGGCCATAGTACTTCTATCAAGTCCCCAAAGCTCGTGGTTAATCAAATTGATAGAGATACCCCAAACTATAGTCTGATTGATGTGTCTATCCACCAAGTCCAATTGAGGTTTGGTTCGAGAAGCAATTCTACCAAGTTAGATTGTCCAATTGTTCGTTTTAGAATCTGCGTACAAGAGACTAGGAAAGATAACTTTACCACTAAAAACTGCTATACCTTTATCATATCTTCCAAAAATAGATCTAGAGACACTTGCATGTGATTATATTTTCCATTGCCGTTGTTATTCTGTGTAAAATATCTTTAAATGAGAAAAGAAAAACTAGTCATTCGTTAACGCATACGTGGAACCGGACGGGACTAGTTATTTCTCAAAATACACTACCGGAACCAAATCACTATTCGTACAAATTCATTCTTCGATCTTCAAAGAAATTTAAATCTGAAGCATTCTTTCTTCTTCGACTTGCATTTTCTTACGGGCATCCGTCTATGCAATAACAGAACGACAGATCGGAAAATTGAAAACAAAGAACGCGTCGAAGTTAAACAGATTCATCAGATGTGATGCAGGGGAGTCGGGATCCGGCCCTACCCTAGGTCATCCGAACCGAAACCTACCAGGATCAGATCCGAGGTGACAAGAGTACCTTGTACTGTGAATTGAGCTCCTCCTTGAGTTCGGGGATCTCTCCCTTCTTGGTGGTGGAGAAATATTTGGAGTCGTGACCGCTCATTGCTGCCACTCCGCCTCCTTGGTTTCTTCTTCGTCTTCGTCCTCAGCGAAGCGAAGGGGAACGAGGGGAAGCAACGAAGACGAAAGAGCGAACGTTCAGTTGTAATTGGTCTGATTTGGAGACCACTCGTTGGGCTTGCTCTTTCTATAGGTCAGAATTGGAGTCAAGTCAATACGGTTGTTGTGAACCCGGTTGAACCCGAGTCGGAGCTGATGAAACATGGATCGGAGGCTAATAATTGCTATGCCTCTTCTCGTTTAATTTCAAACATAATTTATGCCTTAAGGCTTTCTTAAAACATTTTTATATACAAGAAAACTTGAAAGAAATTTGTCATCTGTCATAATTTTTTTTTTACTCATTTCAAGGAATGCTATTTTTTACATAAAATATAAGTACTTTAAAATATTTTATAAATTTTCAATATTTTAAATTCGAATTGAAATTCTGTAATCTTTTAATCTCAAATGAACACTTTTTAGAACCTAGAACCAATAATTTTACTCCCATTTAAATCCAAATTTTGCTTATCGTTTTGTCATCATATAGTTTTTCTTTTGTAGAAATTTTCCACATTTAATTTATGCATATTTCTTCAGTAACTTTGGAACAATCAATCGGATTAGTAATTTAGTTAGGAGAATAGTTTAGTTGTATGATATAAATATTATAAATTATATAAATTTTCCTTGAAAGTCGTACTTTTGAATGCTGCAGCTCAGAATTTCCTTCTCGCGTTCTTTTTAGTTGCTAATATATGGTCTCAAAAACTTAAAATCAAAATGAAAATCTTAACTCGATATTGATTTGCTTAATTTTATTGTAAGATTATAGACTTATTTTCTTTAATTTAAATTGATTTAATTAAAAAAAAATAGCTCAAGAGCAAATTCTGGAAGACAATAAAACCATAAAAATAGCAGCATCCAAAAGCTTGCGGTTGTTCGTATAAATATTACCGGCTACATAAAATGACTTTGAATAAAAAAGAGAGAGAAAAAAAAGTGAGCCGAAACACTAAAATAAAATTTTCACATGCCCAGTTCATATGGTAAAAATTAATATACAAATTCATAGTGAAAAAATTGAGTATACAGGTAAAAAAAAATGCAACCTAGATTTTTAACCACCCCAAAACTTTATGATATATAAGAATTAGCCCTTGTAAAATATTAATGATCAAGTTTTCAAAACTGGCAGGCCAAAAACTGAAAAACAGCATCGACGTGATCCCATTGTTGCCTGTTCTGATGCAAACAAAGAATGTATAACCATGGGCCATGGTGCTAATGCTTCAGTGGAATTTGAAAAGGTATGAACTATAGCTTACGATCATCTGCTCAATATGTACATGGTACTCGATAAAGAAGTGGATGGGAATGTAAATTAAACGCCTGGTCCAGAGAAAACGTAGTTAGATGTTATCATAGGCAGAGGAGGCTGTAAAATACAAGAGGAATAAAGGCATTGTCTAGTTGCGCCGTGTATGCTTCCAACAAGCCGCTGACCGTGACTGCCACAAGCAAAGATAACCAGTGCTGCATATACACAAGCAGGCATGAGCTTCCGAGTTCAGATTACATTTGCGGCGTTCAATGCGAGTAAATAGCTTACACATTAAGGACATATACAATGGTTTTTTAGGAAACAAGGCAACCAATCAATTAGCCATAAAACTAGCATAAGGAACGTATAGTGTGTGTGTCTCCCAAAATTTTTGAAGAGGAAAAAGAGATCAAACCTGGGAAAAGAAATAACCAGTTGATGCTAGTAGAGGCAGGAGAACTGAGCAAGCTGCGAGGACAGAAGTTATTCCAGCTGCAGTGCCTTCAATAGTTTTCTCTACGGAATCAAAAATAAATATTTTAGTCACCTAAAGACCAGCAGCTTATCCAAGTCAAAGACTATGGGATGATAAAACTAATATTGAAAGTGCAAGAACATTAGCTTACTTCCAGTTTTGCTCCACCGAAGAACACCATATTTGTGTCCAACAACCGATGCCTGAGAAAGGGAAAAAAAAAGTTGTGAAGTTCTATCCATCTACATTATAAGGAGAAAGGTATAGAGACTTCAAGCGGGAATAGGAACACTGCTCATTCTTGTGCTATGATCAAGCATTGATCTGTAATAAATGATTAATATGAACTGAAACCAACTATAACATTCTCAACTGGGACATTCTTCAATTAGCATTTTCTTTTGGGCTTACCGACCAGCTTAACAAGTATAAAAATACAGCAACTCAAACATACAGCACATCTAATTACAAATCAAAGGCAGAAAGGATGACAGTGAAATGGATCTACTTTCAACCCACTACAGTAAATGGCCTTTAAAGAGCGGCAAGTCTTCCATCATTCAAGTACCAAATAAGGTAGTCATAACTATCTCAGAAACCATAAGTGGAAGCCAATAGAAACTTCTAAAGGAATTGAGCTATAATCGATTCAGTTTTCCACAGAACTAACGACACAAATTAGAAATATAACATTACTCCTATCCATTTAAAATAATTGCTCATATTGATAGAATCAACCGTGCCATAATCCATTTCAATAAATGGGTTCACCAATCTAAAACAAAATATAAGACGTCAGTATGATTTATTACATTGCCACCTGAAGCAAGCAGAAATTCCATGAAATACCCAAAGAAAAACACAGGGAAGAACAAAAGCAGAAGAAAGGCCATCAAAGTAGCCAGCAAAATGGCCTGAGCTTTATTTTCTAGGTGTGTGGATTATCAAATATCAAAAGTAAAGAAATTACTGACCACCGGCAAGCTGCATTATATTTTTCATGCTTCAATAACATATCCAATAATTTCAATTTAAGATAAATTGGAAAATGCTTGTTTCTGAGATTGTAATGCAGCAGACATTATGAGTGTGCAAAACATGAAGCCACTTCTTTACAATGCTACGTGTGCTTGGACATGCAATTATAATAAGACAGATAACTTACACGAACTGCCATCAAACAACATGGCAACTGGTCAAGCTGTATGTGACAAGAAAATGAATATTTCATGTAAAGTAGGCATAAATGGCAAACCTCAAAATATAAAGATGCTCTACGAGTATAGGAGCAAGTTCATGTCTGAGTATCATATTTTTTGGTGAAAGTATGGGTATCATTTTAACAACTATATATCAAACTTACATGCATACATGAACATGGCTGATGCAATGCCAAAGAAAATAAATGGTAATTATGTGAAATAAATTCTTTACCATTGTATCACCAATCCCTAAGCTTAAAATCCCAGCAAAAGGAGCAAGGGGTCTATCGTTCAGCCCAGATGACATCCATATTGGAAGAGCACATCCAAGTAGGAGGGAGAAGTGACTGGATAAGCAAAACCAAAAATTGTGATAAATAAACAAGTCGCGAAAAAAGGATGAGGAAAAAACAGAGAACTTGTACAGATGAAAAGAAAAAATAAAATCAACCTAACAATAAGAATGTCCGAGTCACGATGATCAGTAAAAGCATTCATGAACTGGTGAATAGTGTGTCCCAATGGCCAAATTTTCCAGACCTGCCAAATGATTAAATGTCAAATCATAGCTTTCTATTATTTATTAAGCTCAAAAAAATATGCATCCAAAGGAATACATAAACATATTCAAGAGAAGTAATTTTATACTGTTGAAAGTAATAAACCTACACAATTGAATTCAAAATGATCAATCCTAAGTTAATAGTAGCTGATCATCTATGCTTATGTAGCTTCTTTATTAATCCACAATACACCATATAATTTGAATGTCACACTTTTAAGGCTTGACGTCCCTGCCAAGACCTAAAGTACAACTCAAATTATAATTGGGGGGCATGTAAGGCCTAGTGGTGGCATTATAGTGGCAACCTTTTTCAATACATCACCATCACCATGCCCAGAATTAGGTTTGTTTATATATTAATTCTCAAAAACTGCTTAGATGAATGAATTGACCAATTAGTACTTGATATTAGATCAGTTTCTTTCACATAATCATAAATTTCCCAGTTCAACTCCAAGGAAGTCATATGAACAAGAAGAAATAGCTAAAACTGAATTAATAATAAAAGACTAGAATGTAACTACAAGTTAACCAATCATAATAAAGAACATAAATGTGTAGGTAATGTATCACAAGCTCATATTCCCACATTCTGTTAAGTTTATGGACTGCTTACAAGGGGATGGACAGGACTAGCTTGATATGTAATGTAAGGAAAATTTAAATACCTTGATAAACAAGAAATTTATCGTAGACAACTTACCCTAATCATTTCCAATACTAGAAAAACTGCAAAGGCTGCACCAAATGCAAGGTTCAAAAATGCAGGCTGCAATACAGATATACATTTTTAGTATAAAAATAGGACAAAAGTTGCCTCTTTTGAACATATATTATATATGCATGTTACCTGAAGAAGAAGAGCAGGTGAAAACATTAGAACTGCCACTAAATGGTAGTATTTCCTAAGAAGAATCCTCTCAATCTTGCTGTGCTTTGATATATCATAAAACCGCAAAACCGAGACACAGATCACACAAACCCAGTATAAACATAGTGCCAAGTGCTTGAGTGGGTCTGAGAAGACAAATGTAAACACCCTGCCAAAAATCACATGTGGATAAGTTTCAATCAACCTTAATTGAACTAGAAGAAATTTTTGACCAAAATCAGGTTGGTGAAGCACTTCCCAATCCAATCTTGACCACACAGTGTTGAATGAATAATTTAGTTCAAAAGCATATATACAAACATTATTAGGAGGCATAAATGAGATGCTAAAGTGTAAAGCTTCTAGTTTAACACACCCAAGGCCCTGGAAAGCTTCTAATTCTAACTAGGAATAAATTGTAAATTAATGAGAAATGTATTGATTGAATGACCCCCCAGCTAGGTCTTGTCATAGCAATTCGTTTTCTTTAGTTATTTAGCCACCATATTGTTGAGAAAACGATTTGGACACAGAAACAGACTAAAACTTCTAACAATCCAATCTGACACAAAAGACATGCATTACAGGATGTTTTTTCCTTGCTTACTCTTTTTGGCTATTAATTTCAATATTAATGGCATTTAGAACCCAGAAATGTATGGTATTCTGTAAGAATATTTCAAAAATACAAGCTTATGTAAAGTGGAATGGTTTGAAGCTAGCATCTTAAAAGGTTGTAACCATTAACAATAGGTGCAAAAGGAAAGAAAAAGCCAGATTTCCTGTTACTATTGACAAAAAATGGCAATCCTTCAAGAATCAGAATAAACTTTAATTCTAAGCACACTGAGCCAGCATGACATTGATCCAAACAAACACAAAGTTTTAGCAGTAATCATGAAATGTCTATGTTCTGGTTTAGATTATATAAGAGTATGTTCTGGTTTAGATTATCTAAGAGTATGTTCAAACTTGATCATGCATATGACATTTGTTTTCAACATTATTTGGTGTCAGAAAAAAAAAAGTAGAATTCATAGTATAGATCAAAATTGCACTATGATTCCAATGGGCAAAAAAGTGGTTGGTTAAATTTTATAATGTTTGTCAACTAGAAGTGCAAGATGAGAAAAGTGGGTAGCTAATTAGCAAAAGATGTAAAGAAGTCCACAATAGAACAAACTTCTTAAGAAGAGAAAAAGTAAAATCTGATAAAATAGGGGGAAAAAACTACCAACTTTCATTCTTTTATTTATTCAAGATTTCTAATTGGGATTATGAAGAGATGCTTAGGATGCAGATATGAGATATTAGACCAACATTTTTGTTTTTTTAAGGATAAGAAGAAAGGAGGGGGATAGATTTTTAGTTTTGTCATTGTTTTCCATATCTATTTTCTTGTTAAGATCTTATGACTATAATCAAAATTGAACATTACATCAATACGGTAGTTAAATTTGAGATGAAACAATTAACAGTTTTAATTCTGCCTAGCAAGAAAAGGAGAAAAGTTATGATGACTGAAGAAAAGTGACCCAATGATAGAATAATAACATCAAGTTGTATGGAAAAATAGAGAAAATAATAAGGCTATTGAAAAGCAAAACAAAAGCATGTTACAATCATGTCTATAATAATCAGGAAGCAATCTGCGGGATTTCTCAGTTAATTATACAAGTTAATATGGCATAAATTTACTAAGCTAACCAACACCAAAGAACACAGCAATGCCTCAGCATAGAACACAGAAGACGTAGATGATTAAGTAAGAACAATCGATTGATTCCTAATCTGAGTTTATAAATAATAAATTCCATAGAAAATCTGGAAAAAGTTGGCAGGTAAAGAAATTTTCAGTGTACAAATGCACCAGAGAAAATCCTAATAGTTTCACATAAAAAAAGATTCAAATGCATTTATGAGTTGGCTCACTTGGAGCAATATAATTCCTATACTTAAATATTCACCATACCATTACTTGGTTGAGATCCAACCTGGCAAGTGAGAATAAGTGAATATATTCAGTAAACAAACTATGCAACATATTTCAACAACCTTACCATGCAACAGGATGCTTCTGAAAATCCCGAACAAGGTACATCCAAGCTGGAATCAATATTGTCAACATGAACAAGAGAGAAGCATAAAACAAAACGGAAATTTCAACCACATTGTTTGGTCCCCCATTGGTTGCTAAAGCTTCAGGTTTCCTCAAGTTTGTTAGGTGAACCCAAGCCCAACGAACAATTTTGTAGAACGCAGGGAAAAGGAACAGGCCAAGCATCACTCCCTGCATGTTGGCGTAGACAATATATTATCAAGGATCAATGCCACTCATGATGATCTCTTGGAGGACCATACCTGAATAGCTATTGCTATTTCAGAATGAGTTCCATATTTAAGAAAAGCTAGCACTGATGGTGATAAAAATGCCAAGGTCTGTAAAGATTGTTCAATAAAACAAAGTTAGATCTCCTGAAACATGATCTGTCAAACCTGTTTTTAACATAAAACAGCTAAACAGGTAGCTCGAGATGTAAAAAGTTGACCTTGATAAGGGAATGCGCCAGTACATCACCAAAGTAAAGCACCAAACCACTAGTCACTAGAAGCACTTCCCCTGAAATTGCAATAAGAGGTGAATTTTAAGAGAATGTCTGCATATCTGTGATGCAGATCAGAACCTTTTTGTCTGATACCTTATCAGAATTTTATGTATATATTTTGTGAAATGCTTCCTTTTAGAAATTAGAATAAGCATATGAAAGTAACTTCTGCAGTTTTGATTTGAGTAAGTTTTTTACTCATCTGCAGTGATATTGTTTCCAGGGAAAAAAAAGAACATGTGAAAGGAGTAAAAGAAAATAACCAAATGAAGAGGTAAGAGGAAGATAGGAGGGTACAAATTATTACAGCCTCAACGAAAAAGCTATCTCATGTTTGTTTGTGGCAATTGCATAAATTAATATAGATAATCAAAAGATTGCCAACAAGGAAACAGATCCCCAATAATTAAGCAAACATTAAGAATGGCTATAGATTTTGAGCTCTCATCAAACTATCCTAATAGAATAAGGAACTACGGAATACATACTAGATATAGAATACAGCAATTAGGCCATTGAAATTCAACAGAGATATGCCAGAAATTATAACTCAACCTAGATTAGCCAAGGCACAACCACAAACAGGGCATCATTAAGACCCTGTTTTAGTATGTCCCATATCAATTACAAGCTTAATGAGATGTGTTGGAATTGAAATTTTCTTTTGTAACACAAAACAGCTGAATGCACAGTTCAAAAAGTTTTATCATAATCATGTCAAGTCAGAAAAACTTGAAAACATTTAGTAGCATGATTGTTAGACATGAAAATAAATGTACAAAGGTATAAATTATAGTATAGAGATACTAACCTAGTGAAGCACATGATGGGAATGCTAGGAGAATGTGCTGGATAAGCATAACACTAGCAAACGAATGGCAAATTAACCACACAAATTTCAACAAAGGAAGCCAACCTGTGAAAGAGTAAAAGATTATGTAGCTGGAGAAGTTATCTACCAGATCAGAACTTTTGTGCATAATTGGACTGCTAAACTATGATATTAGGTCTACATTCTAGAGAATATCAAACAGAATGAGCACACATGATTAAGGAACTAAGACAACTAACCACTGTCTGCTTTTGCTGTGAAAGACAAATTGCAAAGAGCCATGGACAACAACACCATGAGCATTAACCCACAATTTGAAGTTCGAAAGTTCTTAAGCTGAAAAAAAGTTGTATTCTGGAGAGAACGTTGGAATGTTAAACAGAAGAATATTAGCACACTAAAGCAGCTAGCAGATACGATCCAAAACTGCATGCCCATTCCTGAAATCTCTGCTCATGGAAAAAGAAGAAAATAAAAGAAGGTATTTCAAACCAAGTATATAAAGAAATGAAAATGAAATATGTAAACTATGACTGGATGCCCGTGCTAATTTGATTTCTTTAAAAGTCTACAATGATTTGACCCCTCAACCTTTTTCCACATAAAGTGGCCAGTGTAAATGAATTTGTTCCTACAAACATAGACTTATTTAAAAGAACAAAAAACCATTTAAGTTTATTACTTTGATTTCTCAAAAATCAAATGACAAAAACCTCCAAGTTATGGTAAATCATACAATTCACTGACACATGCAAAGCCAAAATGACGCTCAGGGTAAGTCAGAATCCTTTTATAGTATACAATCTATATACGCGAAAGGTCCAGTTTGTCATCAACTTTCATCCAGAGGTATTGCCTTATACATTGAGTACCAACTTGTATATTGTTTCAGGGCAAAACAAATGCATATAAGCATATTGTAATTAAAGGTTGACTATGATCATTAACTTGAGAACAATTATCCTTCTATGGGAGGCTTAGCACACATGCTGAAATCATTAAGTCTAGGAAAGATAGGCAGAGAAATCACCTTGCTTATTTGATAGAGTGATGGCCTTAAGAATCTCACATTCCTATAACACAACTAGTGTTTTAGGAGAGAAAATAACAAAGGGAAATGCCAGACAAAGTTTAACTTTGTTAATCTTCCAGGTATTCAGAGTCAGTTGATAAAATCAGAAATGGTAAGGTACTTTCTGTTGGTTATGATCAAGTTTAATCCCAAGTACATTACATCACAATTCACAATATGGTGGCCAATAATTTCTTAACATTGTACCATAGTTACATTGATTCAGAATAAGGGGTCCATAGTACACCATAAGATAGATGAGGAGAAACCAAATTTCACAGTCATGTTAGCAAGAATCTGTCTTTATGCCTAAGGGAATATGACAATATTGAAACCTGAAAACCCCATGGAATAATTGCAAGGAAATTCACTTTATGTTGCCATGTTATAGATGAAAAGCTCTACCATCAGGAGTGACATTTTTCTCAAGAAGCACCCTTGAAAGTTGTATTAACTGGGAAAGCATGACAGCAGGTAAAGTCACCGCACCCAGTAGTATCCCAGAAGATGCACCAGGCCTACATAAGAATATGGACTCTAATAAAATAGTCTTTAGGTTTACCACAAGTGCATAAGGACTCTTCATCTCTGTCATTCAACACATGTAGTTTTAGGCACAAAAGAACACAATATTCTCATACAAGATATTTAGTAGCACATTCACAATAGTAACAAAGATCATCACTTACGAGCTAAAGCTCCTTCGTGAACCATATCTATGACCAAGTAATAATAAGACCTAACGCATATTCGGTTCAGAACTTTTTTCAATATAAACTTCCATAGATTGAAATAAGAAACCCTAAACAATTAAGGAATAAGAATACGAAAAGCTTAAATAAATGTGAGGTGGGAATACATAAAAAAAGGAACTGCATTATGCAACAAGAACTCGCGCCCGGGTGATAGATATCTCGAAACCACTACTACAAGTCAAGACCAAAACCTAGTAAATAAGGTGAAATTGGAAGGACAGGTGTTTTTTAAATATATTTTCGGTGAATTCCAGCAAGCATAGCACCTTATTAACCAGGAATAGGAAGAGGAGTAAACCTTGTTTTGAAACGGGGCAGCGCGGAGGAACCCTCCACGGATATCTCGACGAGCAGGCCGCAAGCGGCTAGTAGGAAGAGGGCGAGAGACTCATAAAGGAGGGAGAGGGGAGCAGAAAGGAGGACACGCGAGACAAATAGGGCAACGACGGCCCTCTCGCCGTTGAGGATATCGGCCGCCCCTCCGGCCATCGCAGGGAAAAGGTCCAAGGAAAAAACAAAACAAAACAAAACTAAAAAACACACGAGCTTGTTAATGACACGACTTATCTCGCGATCTCCAGCCGCGTGCAGTTGAGTCGGGTAGTTGACACGACGCGGAGTCCGCCATAGTTGGCCGCCGACTGAGAGACGTCAGCAGGCGTGGCGTATACGCGAGCAAATACACATATACGACGGAAATAGTCAACGCCAATACTAACGATCCGCGGTAAATGCCCCGGCTTACGGTTCAGCGGTTGAGTAATCGTCTATTTTTAATTAAGGTGAATTTTTTTTTAATGTTGATTAAATCGGTCGAAGAATTAAAAAAAAAAAACGATCCGTGGATTAAATTGAGGCTGGATCCATGGAACTTTTAAATTTATTTATTTAAATTCATTTATAATTTTTTATCGAGCTAAGCTTTCACTGAATTATTTGCAAGGGACAAATATGATTGCTATGTATGGCCGGACAATATTTATTCTGTTGGGCCGAGCCACTTTTGGGCCCACAACTATCCCTAAACTGCTCGAGGCGTCGTAATTGACACTGGAGTTGAAGAATAAGGAATCAATCGGTGCGGCGGGCGAGAAACAGAAGACCGTAGCAAGTTTGCGAGACCTTCCCTCTCATTTTGTTTTTTTTTTGCTTCTTTCTTTCTTTGCGAATGGTCGAGAGAGAGAGGTAGACTTGGAAGCCACCTTCTCCTCTTCTCCTCATTCCCAGCTTCCTCCACCCTCTTCCGCCTCCGCCGCCGGTCGCTATGGAGTCCCCCAAGCAGCACCGCGATTCGTCCCCGGATACTGCTCCTCGCCGATCGCATCCCCCTAGATCTCCAACCGCAGGTAAAATCCGTCGCTTCTCGTTCTCCGTGTGCAGATTATCGACACATGTCTTTTGAGATGATTATTGGTTTGCAAATCTGCAATAGTACTGATGAGCAATATGGCGGACGCTGGTGTGGGATTTTGAGGTAGTTGTATGGAAGCGGATTGCGGTTAGAGTTTATGAGTGTGTTGCGTTGTGCGTTCGAGGCCATTTAGAGTTTAGTTGTTTTTCCGGTACGGAATGAATTTGGCGGACTTTATTTTTTTGCTTAAAAAATTCCTAGCAGTTGCTGGTTGCCTTGTCGTGGAGATCGTGGGAAAAAATTCAGTTTCATAATAGGCAAGATTGTAAAAAAGGAAGAAGAAAAAAGTAGAATTGAGTGGACATTATCTTGATATCGAGGTCCATTTTTTTATGCAGATCGAACTATGTCTTGCCTCAGTTGCATTCTTGTTTGTAAATTAGCATGGAGTTTCTTCTGTTGACGTTACATTGGGTCTTCTTTGTGATTCAGTTATTCTTCATGCCTAGAATGATGCAGTCTTATAACGACAATGATCTGTTCCGGATATTTGGTAGCTTATTATTGGATAATATGGCATCTCATTCCGAAGTTAGCTTGCTAAGTGACAGAAGCTCACTAATCTAGATTAAAATGAATAAAAACATTTGGTTTGAATGATAAACTAATAGCAAAGGTGCTAAATTGTTTTGTACATAGTTTATAGTTTCTGACATTAAGTATCTGGTATAAATCCAATAATTTCCTTTAAATGTTTATTCTATATGTTCAAGCTTGTCTTGTTTTTTTTGTTCTAGCTGACAAAATTCTGATATAAGGTCAGCTTGTATTTTTCCTTATACAGTCTGTCATATTATTTCTAGAGTATGAGAATGCTAATGTAGTTTGTAGAATTATAACAGGATGGTTATATAGCAAAGCAAAGTAATTTGGTTGTGTTCTCTCTGTGACTAAGCTATATGATGAATTGAAGTGAAATGAAACTGTATGTTACGAATGCTATATTTTATGATGCATTTCTCTGGTTTTTCCTTTTCTCTTACTGCTTTATTCAAACTCCTACCATTCTTTTGCATCAAATAGTCTACAAGCCTCTTCCTCTTGAAATTTATGTACCTTTTCAAGTATGGCTGTACGTTGAAACATTTTTTTGTGTACAAGCATCTTCCTCGTGCAATTTGTGTATATGTTGAAGCATTTTTTTTTGACTGTGCTATCATACTACATTGTAGTTGTATATTCTTGATTTCTTTCTTTTCAGATCAACAAACCTGATTTTTGGATATAAATATTTTTAGGAGATGACGAGAAACAAACACACATAAGAATTCTTGTATCTAACACAGAAGCTGGCTGTATCATTGGCAAGGGTGGATCTACAATATCTGAATTCCAGTCACAATCTGGAGCTCGTATTCAGCTGTCACGTAACCATGAAGTTTTTCCAGGAACATCTGATAGAATATTATTGGTTTCTGGGGTACTTGGAGATGTAATAAAGGCTATGGAATTGATCCAGGAAAAGTTGCTCAGTGAGGTCTGTAGCTATGTATTATATGATATTTCTAGTTGTTAAAAAAAATGAATATTTACCACCTTTTTTTTTCTTGGCATATAGTTGGAAGATGGTAATGATGCTGAAGGTAGATCGAAAGTCAGGCTTATTGTTCCTAATAGCTCATGTGGTGCCATAATCGGAAAAGGAGGTTCAACTATAAAGTATAGTTTTATTCAAGCATATTTTTTTTGGCAGTTGAATTGTACATTCTGTTATATAGAAAATTAGGAAGAATTTTCAATCTTTAAGCAGTCTTTGCAACTTGTGGTTATTATTGGATATTGCACCAATTGTTTTCTAAATTGACAAAACACAAATGAACAAGACTACTTTTTATTTTTCCTTTTTCTTTATGCAGACTCATTTATCTTGTGAATATTAGTCCTTATAAAACAATATTCTGAGAGTAATTAATTGAGGCACTACATTACTTTTTCAGGTCATTTATAGAAGAATCAAGGGCCGGGATCAAGATATCTCCACAGGATAATAATGCTGGGCTAAATGATAGGCTAGTTACTTTGACAGGATCTTTTGAAGAACAAATGCGTGCCATCTTTTTGATATTGTCAAGATTAATAGAAGATGCTCACTATCCACAGACATTGAATTCACCTTACCAATATTCAGGTGTATCTCCTGTGTTCATCGTTTTTTTTATCTACCCTTTCCCATTGTTATTTCTTGATTTCTAGATTTTGTAAGATGCCTTATTTGCTCATTTTTATGTTCTAGATGGATTATGATTGTGATTCTGCTTGTCATAGTCATGAAAAGTGCCTTTACCTGTTTTATCTTCTTTCTTGTGCTACATTTTTAGAAGTATATTGTTTTACTTATAATCAAATATGTATGAATGTACGATACAATAACAACAATATCGACCAAGTCTTATCTCACTAGGTGAAGTTGGCTATATGGATCCTCATATGTCATTGGACTTTATCCAATACTATATCATCATCTATATTTAAATAAATTTTATTTTGTTTTATCATTGCTAACTAAGTCTTATTTGATCTTCCTC
>JBAMHZ010422063.1:0-11529 GCA_037177395.1 Alpinia galanga | reverse complement strand
TTCTCCTTAACTTCTTCTTTTGGAAAAAAAAAAAAAAAAACGGGATTTATCTAATCCCAATGGCGATGTGACGCTCACACCAGCCAGTTATCTGTCTACAATCGAATGATTCAGTCGGTGATCGTGATCGAAATCACAGCAAGGAGGGAGAGGAATGGAGTATTACTGGGAGAGATTGAAGGATTATTACCAGTTACCATAACCATAACCAGTGCCAATGGATGGGAATGGAACATACGCCACGACAAGCGAGTGGATGCGGTTAACGACGGGAGGAAGAAACACCAACAAAATAGATATTTCACGACCTATTAATTGCCTACTATTAATAATAATAAGTCTTTTTAAACTATTGCATAAATTTGAATATCTGTAAAAAAAAAAAAAAATCTGTCAATTGATCTAGTTTTAAAAAAATATTAAAAATTTTAAAAAAGTAAAATGATATCATGATTCTTTTAAAGTGCTATATTTCAATTTTGTTTAAAAAATATTAATAGAAATTATCGCAAAATAATAAAACTAAAAAAATAGAGCTGAAAACGATACAAATTATGTAAATATAGGATTTTTTTTATATAAAAATAGAATGTAAATATAAAATAATAATTTTAGTTAAAAATTGGCCATATATTATTTTTTATGTTAAAACTGCTGAATTTGGCCAAATGTGCTTACGATAAATTTTAAATTATCTGAACAGTTTAAAAATATAAATAGGTTACAGTAGATATATTTATTTAGATTTCTAATTTAACTCTGAAAACGGCCATGTACCATTTTGAGCTAACATTGTACATGTCATTTTAAGTTATTTGGTTAATAACCTTGCAACTATTTATTAGATTCAAAAATGGCCATTTAGATAAACTTTAATAACCTTTTAGAATCCATTTAACTATTTAAATTTTTTTTTTTTTTTTAAATGATGATATAACAATTCTAACCATCTACTCTTTTTCTTCTGCCTATAATATAGATGATGAATGTTAAAATGCATGAAATGTTGAGTCATTGAGAATTGTTTGCTCAATTAATTAGATCCACTATATGCAAAAATATAAGAGAAGTTATGATTTAATTAGGTTGACATCCAATTTAATTCTGATAACTATCTACAAAAACACTTGAATTAGATATTTATTTGTGTATTTAAGATAAAATAATATTTTTTATTGAATTTTTCACACGAAATGAGTGAAAATTAGTAGTATTAATTGTGAAGAAAAAACAAAGAACTCACCGACTAATGTATCAGTTAGTATATGGCACATAAGAAAATATCTAGGTGATTTGACCTTAGACTGGCTTACAAATTTCCCTGTAAAGCTCAAATACTATTCATGAATTCAAACTAATGCTTATTGTATTTAAATAATCCTGAAAACTATACACTACACTAATGCTTATCATGAATCTAAACTGATGCTAACTGCATTTGGATTAGTATAGTCTGTACCCTACACTATTGCATTTAGATCTGTTTCATAAAAACCTAGCACTGCTTAATATATAATAGAGCTAATATTATAGTGCAACCTTTAAAATTCTATTGGTCCTTATATCAAATATGAGATTGGAGATGAATGGAAAAAAAAAACAATTGACAATATTAACAGAAAAACTAGTGAGCCAGAAAATTTTCATTGTCAATACTTGACACCAGATAGAATCACGTCATGATCGTGGAGTAATGAGCTCATTTTGCAATAGTTATTTGGGCAAAATTACTATCCATCAGTTTAACAATGTAATGTCAAAGAACAGCCAAGGCAACCACTAGCATGCCCAAAAACTTTGATCCAAAGAAAAGTGAGGACCTTGTCAAATTACTATTCACCCTGAGACATAATCCATCAGTTGACAATGTAATGAAAAAGAACAGCGAATACAACCGCAAATATAAGTAAAGGCTTTGACCATAACAACCGCGAGGAGTTGGGGGATTCCTGCTTCTGTGTTTGTCCTTTTAGCTTGGAAGTTATCTTAGAAACTATCAAGGGAATCAACCCGCGCTTAGTAGCATCTGCACATCAAGTTGATGATAAGTTTTCGTATAATTTCAGTGTAAATACAGACCGCAAGAACTCTCCACCAATTCTATGAAAGAACAATGTAAAATAAGGAATGGGTTTCCAAGAATAACACTCGAAAAGGGAACAGAACTAAGAATGGACAAGATATTCTTTTTATTAACCTTAAAACCAGTCAATGAATATTGGATTTTAGTAAGAATATATGTAAAATAATACTGTTATGAGAACAGTTGTTGCTTGCAGCAAATGTGCGCTGCATTTCTCCACGAAGAGTTACAAAATGATAAGAAAATTATCTTATAAGTCAAATTAAAAGAATTTGAGTTCTGATGAAATGTAGAACTAACCTTTGCTCCTCGTTAGCCTTTCTTCCTCTCCTATTCTTCGCCGCAACACATTAAGCAATGATCCAAAATACAATGCTAATACAGTGCAGGTGAAGGTAATGACGTTGTATGGCATGCTAAAATCAGGTGTTGTAAAAGGCACAAGCAACACTTCTGTGTAAGATAGAACAACATTCTTTTCCTGCATATAAATGCAAAGGCAAGCAAATTTAACAACAAGCAATGAACTGCATCCAACTTAGATACCATAATTCCTGGTTCCAATGTGAATTTAGCAGTGGTATGTTATATAAATTGTAGCTGCAAGTGTAAGTTGGATACCTGAAACTTTAATAATAAAGGAGAATGTACAGAAGAATCATCTCCAATATATATTCTGCTTGACTGCAAGTTGGGAAAAGTAACTAAAGCAGATGGTATATCAAAGCCCTGATTAGCATCCGGAGGATATTCTTGAATGTGTAAGAAGCCCTGTAGATGATAAATGGTCAAGATAGAGAATCCATAATAAGTATTAATTAACACTGAAAAGAAAGGCAAGGTTGTCTTATATGAACACAACTATTGGTTTTATAACTTCGCTCCACAAAAGGGCTTATAGAACCAAGTGTAAGACTGATTCACACCTTGTCAAAATCTAATGTGAGGGCAACTGATTGCACGGTGCAAGGATATCCAAGTACAAGTTCCAGCGTTCCAGGCAACTTCTTGTCTTCTGATGGAGTGACTTGTATCTTCTCAATCACATTTGAGAGATTTTGAGGTTTTCGATCAATGAAAATCTGGAGTGTATGGTAATAGACCTTTACATACCAGGGAACAACCTGAAATATAACAGCCTGCATTCTGCACCCATTTGATTTGTTCCTAAAGTATTCATCTGATTTGGTTGATTGCAAGGATATGGCTATAGAGCCTCTCTCAGTACCACTTCCCATAAGAAACCTGCTTGCATGGAAAGGTGCATGCGGAGAAGACCAAACAAAAGGCAATTTCCACTCTATACCCACATCCAAAGGCTCATGCTCTTTGGAGTTAACATACTCAAAAAGAATGGAGTTACTTTCCTCTGGAAAGGGGTTTACCTCCTTGATCACCCTGAGTGGATTTGGCGACAGATCAAGTAAACAGTTACTCCATGAACCTCCATGTCCCAACTCCTCAAGTTTGGAAACTATATTTTTCTCTAATTCAACCAATATTCTGCTGGCTTTAGCAAGAACACATGGTCCAGTAAGGTTTCTTTTGAACATTGAACTAATAGACCAACTTGGCTGGATAGCTCCATCCAACAAAGAATGTGCAGAATTCCTTTGACTCTTAGGTTGGAGCACAACAGTAAGTGTTTGTTCAAGAATTATACCAGATAATTTAGTTGAAGTTAACCTCAACTTTTGTGAGTGATAATATCCTTTATATATAGACGGTCTGTCCAGCAACATGGCTAGTCCAGCTTTGTCGCGACATGGGAGAAGCTTTAACCAGGGAGTGAGATTCTCAGTGCAAACTGCTTCACGGGGCAGTGCACCATACCTTATCTTGCTGACGTTTAATCCAAATACAAAACTTGGAGTGGTGTAGGAGGTGGAGGACTCAAGGAAATTGATTGAACTGCAAAATAGACCTGACAGTGCATGTGTGAGATTCTTCCAAGTGGCGTCAATCTCCACGACAGGAACATTAAAGGTTGCCCAAAGCTCGACACCAGGGGGCTTTGCATTGGTGCTAGATATTGGATCAGATCCACCCCAGTTCTCATAGTTCCATCGTCCTTGTGTGAAGGACAACTCCAGGTCCCTTATTTGGAACTTCTGCACCTGGTTCAAGTAACACATTTCAAGATGTAATTATGGAGAAAGAGGACCCTTCAGAATACAAGATTTTGACTCACTATTTCTCTTTGCCTCTCTTACATTATGATATGCAATAACCAATCATTTAAGATCATAAATCTTTCATATCAAAATTCAAATGTAGTTGCCATAGGCCAAAGCGCATGGTAAGTGTAGGAACTAGGAACATGAGATGAGAATTGATATGTTCTTCTAGTGGTTTGACCCAAAAAATTATGTCATGATGTAATGTCTAAGACACCAGCTATAGCCTATGGATATAAATGCCAAGAGAGTTTCCACGTCAAAAGCAATGGTCCTTGAGAACAAAGACCCATTGAAAAATTTTGATTCAATAATAAGCCAAATTTCAGTATTAAGGAATATCTGTAACATGCAGTTAATGTTCATATGCTTCCAGTAGGAATGAAGTAGGTCAGCTAGCCTGTACAATGGAATTTATGTAATCATAATCAAGTAGCAAAAGAACATTAAATTTGAGCGAAAGCATTCAACAGTGAGTGAACATCTTAACACACTATACTAGGGTTAGAATGAATATATCAATAAAGAAAGCTGAATCAGAAACAAATCAAAGAATTCACAACATAATAAAATTACCATGCAAGCTTGTATACCTAATAGCTTCCATCAGAATATAAATATTATTAGCAAAAGAAGAGCAGTAGAAAGGTAAGCCAAATGTTCGCATAAGGAGTTGAGCCAAGAAAATTTAGTGACTTGCAATGCAAATTCTTTTGTGGTACAAAAGCTTATTCAGTTGATGCAGCTTGAAGAATTTTGTTTTAGAACTTGCATCATTCAAGTATTCCTTTCAAATGCAAATAGCTTTCTCATTCTTTTTGCTAATTTTAGTCAATGAATTCATGTACTAATATGCATTTCCAACTTCATGCATATATACTATTAGGGGAAGTGCTCCATTTTGAGAAGTTGAGGGAGTGGAAGTCTAAGTCCAAGTGCCACAAGATCTATTCATTTTTAATTTCTGGAAAAAGCCTAGGAACGGACTCTGTAAATCAATAACATACAGAATTATAAGCATGGCATTTTCCAAAACTAACAGGGGAGAAACATTATCTGTCTGATTAAAGTGAATGTCAAAATGGGATGAGACTTGGATAAATTTCCATCAAAACATATTTACCTACATGAGCTTGTCACAATAAGTGGTATTTTTTATGGTTAAATGTATAACCCCTGACAATTTTCTATACCAAAATAGAAGTATGAATATCTCATTTGAAGTTCTCATATAGCTTGAGGCATGACGGATCAACATTGTTCCTTTTAGTGACCATTAAAGAAGAGGCAACAAGATACATGAACAAAGCTAATCTACATGTTGACAGTATCATCCAATGTGCAGAAAGTAGGGAAACTCATCTATGTTTGAGGTTTTGAGCTTCAAATAGCCGAAAATTAAGTTTTAGAAAAGTAGCATCTGGTGCATTTGCAACAATTTGCTTGCAGCTGATTATACTAGAAATCACTGACATTTGAAAGTGATAAGTGATAACTGAAGGCTGTGTAGCAGTGAGCTAGAGAATGGAAGAACTTCATTCTATTGGCTCAGTGTTGAGATCAGCAAGGACTGTCATTGATAGAACAAAATATGAGCGGCGTGAGAAATTATGTTTATGACTGACTTGTAATTGAGGACAAGACCCCCGGTTATTCATTTCACAAGAAGAGAAAGAATTACAGCCAGAGGTGCCTTTTTGTTAGTTTTTTATGTGTGGAAGGAAACAATTGTCATTTGTTTTTGAAAAGAATCCAGAGTTCAGTACCATAAAATGCCCTACTGCATCGCAGAGACTGATCTAATTAGTGAATCCACTTCATTAACACAAATAATTATTCTAAAACGGGAACTAAAATTAATGATTGAAGAAACGCGCGCGATTCCATCTCTGCTCGAACCCAAATTGAAAAGCCACTGTGCGATAAGACAATACTGAAATTGGATCATGGACGGAGGGATCGATAAATAGTACCAGCTGCGCGATGGCCTTCGGGAAGATATGGTGGTGGTGACCATTGTCGGGGGACGGATGGGCCGTGCTCTGAAAGTGGAAATGGGCTAAGACTTTCCGATCGGGCAAGGGTTTCAACAAGAGCTCTTCTGTGAACTGTTCCCCTTCATCATCACTGATCCAGTCACCGGAGACAAGGGAAGAGATCGAAAGGAAAACGAGGAGTACGAGAAAGTGGAAGACCGTGAAACGACGGCGGAGCGCCGCCATCGATGGCGGGGCTGGGACGCCGTCGATGGAAATGCGTTCGGAAAGGCACGTGCAAGTCGCGTGAAGGTAAAGAAAGAAACGGAGTAGATATCGCTCGACCGCATTGACATACCTACGGTCATTTTATAGAAAGGACCAATGTGAACATTGTTTAATATGAAGGGGAATTATGAAAATACCTACAATATTTAATAACGTTTTTACTTTTTTTTTCTTTCCTTTTATTATAATTTCATCCAAAAATACATATATCACAGTGAAAAACTTTAAAATGTTCGTTCCCTATGAACATTTTAAATTTAGTGATCAATAAATTTTTTTTTATAGGATTTAATCGATCATCTTTAAAATTAATTCATTAGAAACATTAAATACTAACTAAAAAATAACACATCAATCACTCAATGTACCACCATTGATAAATTTAATGAAGATTAAATAAATAAATAAATAAAATACACGATTGAAAGTAATAAATATTAAATTCGTCGATGGAAAATCATTTCATCAAAATTTTCATAATTTCAAATTCTTTTAAAAATTATTTAATAAAAGATAAAAATTAAAAAAGAAACCTTTAATTATTAAAATTATTCAGGACTCTTTACTTTTCAAAAGTTAAAATAAATGTCCCTCGTCCGAAAAAAGTTCTTATATAATACAAATCTAATTTTTAAAATAAATTGATTTGATTTGGTTAACAATATAATACATATAACATTTTTATATTAATTTAATCAAAATTCTTTAAGCGTAATTAAAATGATTATTGCAGTAGTGTAACTGCTTGTTATAGAATAAACTAGTAATTTTGATTTAAAAATGATTAAAAAAACGCTCTTTTAACTAATCGTAATTAGGGTGCCATGTTATTTTTTCACCTTTTATAAAATTAAAAATATAATATTTTTAAAAACCAAATGCACCTTAATTAAGCACGCGAGCCACGAATAGGAATATACCGTTACCATTCCGTTCCTCACGTGCGACACACGTCGTCCGGAAGGCAGAGTTGAACAAATCAACTTATCTAATTAAGCACAGCATCTAAAGTCCACGTGTCCATCAGGGCCACGACTCTGCTCTAGGCAGACCTATATATATAGATTGGTCGGCCGGCCGGCAAGAAATAAGGAAGAGGTGAAGCGCGACGCGAATGGATCCACGTTTCCTCCCGTTTCTCCTCTTTCTCTCGGTGACAATCGCCGCCGCAGCCTCCGCGGCGGCCATCGTGCCGGAAGAAAAAAATGATGATTCTTTGATCCGGCAGGTGGTTCAGGATGAGTCCGCGCTCGGTGGAGGAGGGGAGCTGACGGCGCTGGATGAGGAGGCCCACTTCTCCGGCTTCATCAGGAGGTATAAGAAGACCTACGCCGATGCCGAGCAGCGGGCCCTTCGGTTTGCTATCTTCAAAGCCAACCTGCGGCGGGCGAGGAGGCACCAGCTTCTCGACCCCACCGCCGTTCATGGCGTCACCAAGTTCTCCGATCTCACTCCTGGAGAGTTTCGACGCGCCTACCTTGGACTCCGCAGCGGCAGCTCTGGTTTCACCTCGTCTTCCCACGAGGCGCCGATCCTTCCGACCAATGACCTTCCCGAAAACTTCGACTGGAGAGATCACGGAGCGGTGACCCCGGTCAAAAATCAGGTGTCGACTTGTGTTTACGTTCTTTACCCCCTTTTCTTTTGGTCGATTATTAATCTGATAAATCTAGTATTTCCTTTTCGTGTTTGGTATTCTAGGGTTCGTGTGGATCATGCTGGACCTTTAGCGCTGCCGGGGCGCTTGAAGGAGCTAACTTTCTAGCCACTGGAAAGTTGGAGAGCCTCAGCGAGCAGCAGCTTGTTGACTGCGATCATGAGGTTTGACTTTCTCCTCTCCATCGTTTCACTTCAGATTATACTGTTTAGCTTGGTGTTCTTTCATTCATATTTTAGGAATTTTTAAGAGCTTTTGTTCATTGACAATCTATTGGAAACATTTTAAGTTGTACGAACCTTTGTGAATGCAATCTGTCTTGTGATTTAATTCTTGACTGGATACGATAGATCAGGAAACCGTACTTTCATGCCCTGTAGGTTCAATGCTATAAAATTTTAACTCTGGAGATAGAAAATGGTTCTAATTACCAAAATACCAAATAAGTCTTTTTACCCATGATAAGTTTAAGTTAGCTAGATTGCATAAGTTCATCTATGTGCTTGTTTAGCTGGGGTCAAAAATAATTTGAACCATAAGAATTGTCTTTAAGGTTTGGAAGTGGATTAAGAGATGCTGTCTAGTTAACTAAATCCTCTTCCAAACAATATCTTTCGATGCAATCTATATTTGGATTTTGAGACTTTTTTTTATAAATTTATATGATAATTTTGTTAAGAATTTTTTTTTAAAAAAAATGTCTTATGATAACTAACCAAGGAATCTATAAAAAAGTCTCCTAATGCAAGGTTTTAGTAATCTAATTCAATTCAATCCAATCTAATCTAAAATTAGATTTCCTCTAGTGAATCGTCATCCTCCTCTCTCAAGTTCTTCTCCACGCTTGACTAGCATCGATCAAAGAAGAACCCTTGTGGCTTTAGAAATGGCCTCGAGGGGATTTTGGCATGGATATCAATAGAGGCAAGGCTCCTTAGTCTTGCTTCTGGTTTCTACACATTCTATAGAATCTCGAATGTATGAAAAGTATTTATATAAAAATTATTTTTTCTCATTCTACTGCATATGTTTCTCCTGTATCTCCACCAACAAGTAGTATCAGAGCTTTGTTGGACAAGTGGTTTCAAAGTCACCTTATTTTTGACATAGATCACATGATTGTAGGAGTATTTTTTTAATGCATGTGTGATGTTCTATAGGATAGACAAGGTTATGCATGTTTTTGCAAATAGTTCTTTTTATGCAAAACCCTGAAATATGCAATGTGCTTCATGGTCCAGTGAGCACAGCTGGTGTCTGACACGGCAGTGTCACGGGGGAGTCATTTTGAGTTTTGCTATTTCTTAGATGTTCTTAATTTTATTAAGTAATTAATTGATGAGACATAGAATAATCTAAATCTCTCATACAAATATTAGGGCTAAGACCTTTTATTAATATGGTTAAACCAGAATTCTTTTTCATGTTTGGGTTGTTGGACTCTCTCCAAGCCTGACATGACATCGAATATGTTCAATCCATTGAGATTTGATCTTCCCTTTAAATGGTAGGAACCATCAGATGAATAAAATTCGTGAATGGTTATATTGAGCGGTTGAGATCACTAGGGTTATTATGGACCATGAATTAAGTATTGACTTAATTTTGCATTGTTTGACTAATAGTTATTCATAATTTGTGATGAACTATCAGATGAACAAAATTGAGTCCACAATACCTGAGCTGATTAATATGCTCAAAACAATGGAGTCATCTGTTAAGAAGGAACATAAGGCTGGGATGTTGGTGGAATCCTCTAAGAAAGGTTCTAAAAGGAAGCCAAAAGTTGTAGCCAAGGGAAAGAAGAAGAAGAAGACTAAGAAGGAAGAACCAGCTCCAAAGGACACTTGCCATCATTGTGGCAAGGATGGACATTGGAAGAGAACAAGCAAAGCCCTTAAAAGCCCTAGCTCACTTCAACCATCCATTGATCAAGATCTGAAACCCTAGAATCAACCACCATGTTCAAAAGATCAAAGAAAAGTGATGCCTCAAGCTTTAAGGACAAGGGCAAGTGGAAAGCACACGATGAAGTTAATGAATCTTACTATGGCATTATTTTTAAAGATGATGAATAGAAAAATAGATTTGATGCACTTGTTAAATGAAAACTAGTAGGAACTCGTTACATTGATGACTATACTATTGATGAGTTAGGAATTAAGAATGGTGTGCAATGGATGATAGAGAGGGTAGGTTGGGTAGATTTCATGGGAGTACAATACCCCACATACCCTGGGATTACTTTGAAATTTTTAAGTAGTATCAAAGCTTCCATCCTATTAGGTAAAGGTTGTGTCAAGGGTTGGATAACTTTTAGACTTTTTAATGAGGATCATCCATGGACTCTTGAAGACTTTAATAATGTTTATGATTTACCCGTAGGAGGAGAGAGAAGGATGCCTAGAGAATTCAATGAAATTGATTTTTGGTATGAAATCTCTACTGACGTTAGGCCATATGACTCCTCCAAATCCAAATCCAAATCCTTTGGCCTTCAAAATCCTACCTTTAGATATCTCCATAGGGTTATGGCTAACACGATTTTTGGTAGAGGGGATAGTGATGGAGTGGTAAGGCAGAGTGAATTAATGATTCTTTAGGCAATGATAAATAATGAGAAGATTGATTCTAGATCACATTTTATGAGACATTTAGTTAAGATTGGGAGGAGCTCAACTGGATCTATTTTTGTTGGTGGAATGCTCACTAGGATTGCAATTGATTTAGGACATGATCTAAATGGATTGGAAATGATTAAAAGCAGTCCTAGAATATATATAGATGCATGCCTCTCTATGAGGATGATTATTATAGAGGAGGGTAGATTTTTGTTAATCTTGAAAGACCAACCACCACTTCCCCTTCCAAACATTGAAAGAATAACAATTCATAATCGTGACAATTGGCACATGACCTTTCCATCCTCTAGATCTCCCATCATTGATTTGACTAAGCCCCTTAGACTCCCCTAGCCCCCCACTATTAGGCACAACTCACCTAGGCATGATTTACCTAGACATTCTTTTGCTTTTGGTGATTCTTTTAGTGTAGGGTAGTTCTCTTTTGATTTTTTAGGTTCCCAATCATCTATTAATACCATCCGTGTAGAGCATGTAGAACACAAGGACATCTAGAAAAGAGAAGCTGATATTTCTGAAGAAAGATACCAAAGAGTAGAAAGGTACATGGAGAAAGCTAAAGGATTCTTTCACCATGCTAGAATATTCCTCCAAGAAGAAACTGAATGTAGAAGAAGTCAAGAGGAGGAATAGAGAAGAGATGAACAACATAGGCAATCAAATGAATATACTGGTTATCAAATTAAAGCCATGTATTAGTGGTTCC
>JBAMHZ010422053.1:0-11530 GCA_037177395.1 Alpinia galanga | reverse complement strand
TGGGCTAGATGGGGTTGGCTCAGCCCACTAGGCAACTCAGTATTCCATTCATCGACACACCGTGACCGCGTGCGTACTTCCTGGGTTTCGCACGCCAAATTCTGCGCGACTACCCGCCTCCTCGGCCGCAGCTTGTTCCGCATAATTTTTCGTCAAATCCTCTATTTTTATGTTCTACTCCTTGTGCTCCAAGAAAAAAGTCCAACGATCCCTCGCTTCCTTCCGCGACGACGACGACGCTACCAACTGCCCTCCTCCTCCTCCTCCTCCTCCTCATCGATCCCCCTAGGGTTTCTTCTCCGAGCGATGCCATTGCCTTCATCCTCTTCCATCTGTCGAACTTGATCGCGAGGGCGGATGGGTTCCTCCGCCGCTCCCGACCTCGGGCTGCTCGAGGATTTCGGGCAGCGGGTAGACCTCACCAGGCGCATTCGCGAGATCCTGATTAACTACCCCGAGGGCACCACCGTGCTCAAGGAGCTCATCCAGAACGCCGACGATGCTGGCGCCACCAAGGTTTGCTTCTGCCTCGACCGCCGCTTCCACCGCACCGACTCCCTACTCTCCCCCAAGCTCGCGCAGTGGCAGGGCCCCGCGCTCCTTGCCTACAATGACGCCGTCTTCACCGAGGAGGACTTCGTTTCTATCTCCCGGATCGGAGGCAGCAAGAAGCAATCCCAGGCCTGGAAGACAGGACGCTTTGGGTGATCTATCCACTTCCTCTTCATTCTATTTGTACTGATAGACGGGGCAGTGACATGAATCATGAAGTATTTGCCACTATATTATTACCATAACAATTGCTTCACGTGGAGATAGAGATGGTCCTTTGAAGTTTTAAGCCTCACTGAATGCCTGTTATCCAGGATAATAACATGTCCTGATTTCTTGAATACGATTCTATGGCCTTTGTGTTTCTACTGTCTCCTTAATATGTTTGATGCATGCATATTGGGATGGATAAGAAAAGGTTCAGACTAGAGGTATACAATAGTTGTTGTTTTATTGTTTGGACTAAGCTAGTAATAACAATGAAAAGTGTTGGTATGGAACTAAGTTTTACTTCGGGTTGTAAATATATGCAGGCATGATTATAAGCTTGACTTTACATTGGTAACTTGAGTGCCGTGAAATGATGTATCTATCCCATCAATTTATTTATTAGTAGTAGATTAATGATACCAGTAACTATGCTGTCTAGGCCCTTTAAAAAATGTTATGAATATAGAAGATGAAATTAAAATCACTAGATATATCTAAGACATGGTAACATGGTGTCTGTTACTTGCAGATGATATTATTTTGGTAGATGAGACATGTGAAGAAGTAAATTTTAAACTTGAATATTGGAAGGAAACACTAGATGTGAAATGTCTTACACTTAGTAGAGTAAGGATAAAATATATAAAATTTAAATTTAGCAATATTAGATACAATAAGACAATTATTATGTTAGGAGAATTTTAGGATCAATTTTGCAAAAGGATAGAGAGATTGAGAGAGATTTCTTGCATAGAATACAAGTAGGATGATTGAAATAGAAGAGAACATCAGATATTCTTTGTGATCGTAAGGTACCTTTAAAATATAAAGGAAAATTTTATGAAACGGTAGTTAGACTTGTTAGATTATATGAAGCTGAATGTTGTGGTATAATTCGAGCATATGAGAAGAAGATGTGAGTTGCAGAGATGAGGATGTTAAGATGGATGTATGAATATACAAGGATGAATAAAATAAGAAATAAGAACATTAGAGCGAAAGTCAGGGTTGCACTTATTGAGGGAAAATTTTAGGAGACACATTTAATGTAGTACGGACATGTACTTAAACGACTGGTAGATGCTCCTATTAGGTGATGTGAAACTATTACAAATATAAAAATCAAACGAGAAAGAGAAAGACCAAAGACGACTTGGTTAACAACGATAAAGCAAGATAAAATTTATTTAAATATAGATGATGATATAGTAGGGGATAGAGTCCAATGGCGTAAGAGGATCCATATAGCCGATCCCACGTAGTGGGATAAGACTTGATTGTTGTTGTATTTATTATCTCTGTAAGTATAGTAAATGTGTTTCTCACGCTTCTACTGAACTACTGTCATCTGAACTATTTCTGCTACTAAAATTCTTTTACTTATTCAATACTTGGAAGAAAAGTCTTTCAGAGAATAGTATGGAAAACCTGCACAACTTGATGGCTACTTTTTGTGTCTAGTAGAATTACAACTAAGTAGCTGTTGCCTTTACTGGCTTAGAACTCTAGCAAATAAATATATTCTGATACTTTTCATTTGTCTGAATTTAGGATTGGTTTTAACTCAGTGTACCATCTGACCGACTTGCCATCTTTTGTAAGTGACAAGCATGTCGTTTTATTTGATCCCCAAGGAGAATATCTTCCAAATATCTCAGCTGCAAATCCTGGAAAGCGTCTCGATTATGTTAGTTCTTCAGCCATAACATTGTACGAAGATCAGTTTTCACCATTTTGTGCATTTGGATGTGATATGAAAAGGCCTTTTCGTGGAACTTTATTTCGCTTACCTTTGAGGAATGCAGATCGAGCAGCTACAAGCAGGCTTTCTCGGCAGACATACTTGGAAGATGATATTTCTTTGATGTTTTCGCAACTCTATGAGGAATCTATTTTTTGTCTTATTTTTCTTAAAAACATAGTAACTATTGAAATGTATGATTGGGAATCTGAATTTGATGAACCAAGAAAGTTATACTCATGCTCTCTCAGTTCACCGAATGAAAATATAGCTTGGCACCGCAGGGCACTTACCAGATTTTCTGGCTCTGCCAATGTATCTGACATGCAAATAGATTCATTTTCTTTGGATTTTTTGAGTGAGTCATCTTCTGGGGTGTATTCAGTAAAAAAGAACGATTCTTTTGTCATAGTACAGGCAATGGCATCACCATCAAGCAGAATTGGTGCTTTTGCAATTGATGCTGCAAAAGAATATGATCTTCATCTGTTACCTTGGGCATCTGTTGCCGCATGTATATCTGATGACTTGCCTGAGGTAATTTTCTTATTTCTGATTGTATTGTATGAGAAAACATATTCAGCAGTATATATATTTTTTGTATTATTCTTATGCCCAGTTTTTGAGCAAACACGATATTATATATCCTGTAAAGCTCTTTTTGGTGGAGTTAGTTTAAAGGTTTCAGGTGTTGCTATAACATTGATAGTCCATTGCTCCAGAGTACAGCTATCTCCTTACAGAAATAATCATTCTGCAATGGAGACTCTACTCACATTTTAAACCTTGTCCTGGACTTTAACATGATGTTTTCATGTGTTAAACCGTAGATCTATAACTTGATCTTTTCCCTAGAAGCTTAAGCTTTTGGGCTGAATGGTTGTCCAATCATTTTTAATGATAATATGCTTCTACAAAATTTATATTTATAATTGTTCCTTGGAATTTTGATTGAAATCAGTTTAAAAAGTATTCTAACAACAATATGCATGATTTTTAAAATTGAATATATTTAATATGTCGCAATTTTTTACATGCAATTCAAGTGATGTAAACTTCTTTTGGAATTGTGATTTACAGGATAGTATTCTTAGACATGGACAAGCATTTTGTTCTCTTCCATTGCCAGTGGCTACTGGATTGTCATTCCAAGTGAATGGTTTCTTTGAAGTTTCCTCCAATCGACGCAGCCTATGGTATGGAACTGACATGGACAGGGCTGGAAAACTTCGCTCTGACTGGAACCAGTTTTTGTTGGAAGATGTGGTTGCTCCAGCTTTTAATGAATTAATCCTCTGTTTGCGTAACCTTGTTGGACCAACAAGATTATTCTATTCTTTATGGCCAACTGGTTCATATGAGGAGCCTTGGAACATTTTAATTGAGGCTATCTATAGAATTATTCAATCATCTCCTGTGTTTTATTCAGAATTTGGTGGAGGAAGATGGATATCACTGGCTGAAGCTTTTGTTCATGATGAGAAATTCTTCAAAAGCAATGAGCTAGGTGAGGCTCTTGTTTTGTTGGGTATGCCTGTTGTTCATCTTCCTAATGCACTCATGCAGAAGTTGCATAATGTTTACCAGAACTTTAATGACCGAATTGTGAATCCTTCATCAGTAAGGCGTTTTCTAAAGGAGTGCATAAGATTGCCTGCATTAAGCAGAACTGCTAAATTAATTTTATTAGAGTACTGCATAAATGATTTACATGATTCTGAGGTTAGTAAATGTGCAAATGGTCTGGCATTGCTCCCTTTGGCAAATGGTGAATTTGGATCTATTTATGAGGCATCTGTTGGATCTTCATATTTTATCTGCAATGATCTTGAATACAAGCTGCTGAGTTTAATTCCTGATAGGATAGTTGATAGGAGTATTTCTCCTGATTTATTTAGTAGGTTGTCTAAGATTGCTAGTGGCTCCAAGGTAAATATTAGATTTCTTGATGGCCAGAGTTTTGTAGAGTTATTTCCAAGGTTGTTCCCTGTAGATTGGAAATTTAAAAACAAAGTTTCCTGGAACCCAGGATTGGGTACTGC
The DNA here is from genome assembly GCA_037177395.1 of Alpinia galanga. Taxonomy (NCBI): domain Eukaryota; kingdom Viridiplantae; phylum Streptophyta; class Magnoliopsida; order Zingiberales; family Zingiberaceae; genus Alpinia; species Alpinia galanga. Next base: position 6,985 of record JBAMHZ010422053.1, on the reverse strand, counting down.
ATTTCTGACAAAAGATTGGTTTGCACTTTTCTGGCAGTATCTGCGTGATCAATCATATAGCTTGACATTATTAAATGAATGGCCCATATTGCCATCAACATCAGGATATGTCTATCGCGCCTCCAAGTTTTCGAAGCTGTTGAATGCAGAGCTGTTATCGGGTACAATGAAAGAGATCCTTGCTAAGATTGGTTGTAAAATATTGGATAAGCAGTATGCCATTGAGCATCGGGAATTACCACTGTATGTTTATGATGGCGATGCCGTTGGTGTTCTGAATTCAATTTTGGAATCACTTCCTTCTAACAATTATCAGCTGCTGCTGCTTTTTCAATCATTTTCTATTGGAGAAAAGAATGAACTTGCTGAATTTCTTCTAGACCCCAAGTGGTACTATTCAGGATGTCTGTCTAACTCAGACATACAAAGCTGCAAAAAGTTACCTATTTTTCAAGTTTACACTGGTGAACAGGGTAGTACTTCACAATTTTCTGATTTAGAGAGCTCAAAGAAATTCTTACCACCTTTTGGCATTCCTAATTACTTATTGGATAATGATTTTATTCTCTGCATCTCTGAACGTGAAGAAGATATCCTATTAAAGTTTTTTGGCATTGAGAGGATGAAGAAGACAGTATTTTACAAGCGGAATGTTTTAGGCAGAATTGATGAGTTACAATCTGCTGTTCGTGACACAGTCATGTTATTAATTCTGCAAGATCTTCCTCAGCTGTGTTCTGAAGATCCATCTTTTAGGGAGTCTTTGAAGACGCTTAAATTTGTTGTATCAATTAATGGGAGCTTAAAGAGTCCACAATCCATTTATGATCCTCGTGTGGATGAATTGTTCGCGCTTCTGGAAGAATCAGACTGCTTTCCTTTTGGTCCATATGGCGAACCTAATGTTCTGGATATGTTGCTTCTTTTGGGGCTTAAGACTTCTGTATCTTCTGATACTATTTTAGAGAGCGCTCATCAAATTGAATCCTTGATGCATCAGGATCAAGTGAAGGCTCATTCACGGGGTAAAGTGCTTCTTTCGTATCTTGAGGTCCATGCAGTTAAATGGTTGTATAATGTATCATCTGATAATTTTAGAAAGATTAATATGGTATTCTCAAAAGTCTCTACAGTCCTAAGGCCCCGTGATGTGTCTTCAGAAGTTGAGCTTGAAAAATTTTGGAATGAGCTTGGAAAGATTTGCTGGTGCCCTGTCCTTGTTACAGCACCACATCCAGCATTACCATGGCCTTCTGTCACATCTATGGTGGCACCTCCAAAGGTAGTCAGATTGCAGGGAGATATGTGGCTAGTATCTGCTAGCACCCGCATATTAGATGGAGAATGTTCCTCTTCTGCCTTGTCCTCCAGCTTAGGTTGGTCTTCTCCGCCAAGTGGAAGTGTAATTGCTGCTCAACTGCTTGAGCTTGGGAAAAATAATGAGATTGTCAAGGACCAGATGCTTCGACAAGAACTGGCACTGGCGATGCCGAAAATATATTCCTTGTTGACAAATTTGATTGGCTCAGATGAGATTGATATTGTTAAAGCTATTTTAGAGGGCTGTAGATGGATTTGGGTAGGTGATGGGTTTGCAACTGCAGATGAAGTAGTCCTCAATGGTAATCTTCATCTATCTCCTTATATACGCATTATACCTGTTGATCTAGCAGTATTCAAAGAATTGTTCTTGGAGCTTGGTATCAAGGAATTTTTAAATCCAGTAGATTATGCCAATATTCTCTTTCGAATTGCTTCAAGAAAAAAGTGCCTTCCACTTGATGGGCAAGAACTCAGAACAGTAATGTTGCTGGTTCAACATTTGGTTGAAGTTCATTCTCAGGATTTACAGGTTCAGATATATTTGCCAGATGTCTCATGTAGATTGCTTCCTTCCACTGATCTGGTATTCAATGATGCTCCATGGCTGCTTGGTTCTGGTGAGAGTCTATATGGGGATACATCTGCTATCACTCTTGATACAAATAGAGAAGTATTCAAATTTGTCCATGGCAACATTTCAAATGATCTTGCAGAAAAGCTTGGAGTTCGTTCTCTTCGTAGATTGCTGCTCGCTGAGAGTTCTGATTCGATGAACTTAAGTTTGTCAGGGGTTGCTGAGGCTTTTGGTCAGCATGAAGCTTTAACAACTAGGCTCAAACACATTGTTGAAATGTATGCAGATGGACCAGGGATTCTTTTTGAACTTGTCCAAAATGCAGAAGATGCACATGCTTCTGAAGTAGTTTTTCTTTTGGATAAGAGCCAGTATGGAACTTCCTCTGTTCTTTCTCCTGAAATGGCTGAATGGCAGGGTCCTGCACTCTACTGTTTTAACAACTCCATTTTTAGTTCAAAAGATCTTTATGCGATATCACGCATTGGTCAAGACAGCAAACTTGAAAAGCCTTTTGCTATTGGACGGTTTGGGCTTGGCTTTAACTGTGTATATCACTTTACTGATATCCCTAGTTTTGTTTCTGGAGAGAACATTGTAATGTTTGACCCTCATGCCTGTTACCTACCTGGAATTTCTCCTTCTCATCCAGGCCTCAGGATAAGATTTGTGGGAAGGAGGATATTGGATCAGTTTCCCGATCAGTTCAGTCCATTCTTGCACTTTGGTTGCAATTTGCAGGAACCGTTTCCAGGTGCCCTTTTTCGGTTTCCTCTCAGGAATGAGTTGACTGCTTCTAGAAGCCAAATAAAGAAAGAAAAATACACACCTGAGGATGTCGAGAAGCTCTTCCGTTCTTTTTCTGAAGTGGTATCTCAAGCATTAGTCTTTCTTCGAAACGTTGAAAAGATCACCATATTTGTGAAGGATGGAACCGATCAACCAATGGAGTTAATTTATAATGTTGCTAAGCACGGAACTAGTGGCCTTGTACGGGAACCACATCCTCATCATTCTATGCTTAGTTTTGTTCATGGACATCTCAAAAGTGGAATGGATATGGATCAATTCTTGAACAAGCTAACTATTATTGAAGATAAAGACTTGCCTTGGTACTGTCAAAGAGTTGCTATTGTGGAGCAAAATCACATAGGCCAACTATTGCACTTTTGGGTAATAAATGAAAGTATAGGTGGTGGACTTGCTAAGAAGAAATGTTTATCTTTGGATCGTAGATCACATAAGTTGATTCCTTGGGCTTCTGTTGCTGCCTACATGTGTTCTGTTGACATAAGAAATGCAGAGGAACTAAATGAGATTTTAAATCAGCCTCTTTCCAGAATTTCACAAGCTAGGAAAAACTTTGAGGGACAAGCATTCTGCTTCCTGCCTCTGCCGATTTGTACTGGTCTGCCAGTCCATGTTAATGCTTATTTTGAATTATCTTCAAACAGAAGGGATATATGGTTTGGCAATGACATGGCTGGGGGTGGAAAAGCACGTTCTGAGTGGAACATCTGTCTCCTTGAAGATGTTATTGCTCCTACTCTTGGTCGCTTGATCAATGTCCTTGCCCAAGAAATTGGTCTTTGCAATCTATTCTTCTCACATTGGCCCACTTTTACAGGGGTTCAACCATGGGCTTCAATGGTCCGGAAAGTATATTTGTCTATCACTGATCTTGGTTTACCGGTTCTCTACACCAAGGCTAGAGGAGGGCAATGGATCTCGACCAAACAAGCTATTTTTCCTGATTTTAATTTCCCAAAGGCTATTGAGCTTGCAGAAGTATTATCTGAAGCTGGTTTGCCTATTATATCCTTGTCCAAGCCAATTGTTGAAATTTTTTTAGATGTATGCCCATCATTGCATTTTTTGAATCCCCACTTACTGAGAAACTTACTTATTCGACGAAAGCGAGGTTTTAAAAATAAAGAGACAGTGATTATGACTCTAGAATATTGCTTAAGTGATATTATAGCATCATCTTTTTCTGAAAAGTTGCAAGGGTTGCCCTTAATTCCCTTGGCAAATGGATCATTCACAACAATTAGCAGATGTGGGGAAGGTGACAAGATATTTGTTACTAGCCAAAATGAATATGATCTTCTTAAAGAATATATTCCACATCTTCTTGTGGACCGTTCACTCCCAGCTGAGGTTTTCAAAAAATTATATGATTTGGGCCTTTCTGGGCAATATAATATGCATGTTTTAACATGCTTTTCCCTTGCTGAACTGTTCCCTAGAATTCTCCCTAATGAATGGCTACAGTCTAAAAAGGTTTCTTGGACTCCTGGATTCCAAGGCCAGCCTAGTTTAGAATGGATAGGATTGTTATGGACTTATTTGAAAGAATCGTGCTCAGACCTTTCAATATTTGCTAAGTGGCCTATATTGCCAGTTAGTAATGGGTGTCTCTTGCAACTGGTTGAGAATTCAAATGTCATTAGAGATGAAGGGTGGAGTGAGAACATGTATTTGCTGCTGCAAAAATTAGGATGTTTCTTTTTGATATCAGATTTGTCAATTGATCATCCACAGTTAAACAAATATGTTCTAGATGCAACAGCAAATGGTATACTAAATGCTGTAGAGGCTATTGGTTTTCAGCTACATAATATGGATGATCTATTTGACAATGCATCAATTGCAGAGAAGCATGAACTTCGAAGTTTCATTTTCCAATCTAAGTGGTTTACCGGTAACCATCTGTCTGATAAGAACCTTGAAACAATAAAGCTTCTTCCAATATTTGAGTGCTACAGGAGTAGAGAACTTTCTAGTTTGGTCAAACCTATTAAATGGTTAAAACCTGAAGGCATGCATGAGGATCTGTTGGATGCAAATTTCATCCGGACTGAATCTGAGAAAGAGAGGAACATTTTAAAAACCTACCTATCGATCAGTGAGCCTACAAAGCTTCAGTTTTACAAGGATCATGTACTAAACCGAATTTCTGAATTCCTTTCTGAGCCCAACATGATTTCTTCAATTCTTCTGAATGTTAAGATCTTAGCAGAAGAAGATACAACCATAAAAGACACATTATCTGACATACCATTTGTTTTAGCTGCTGACGGATCCTGGAAACATCCCTCTAGGTATCTCTAATTTTTGGATAATCATGTTTCGATTAAGTATCTGATATTTCTTTTTTCCATTCTGTTTTCTTGACAAATATTATAACATTCTGACCATGCAATTCATCTAATTTAACTTGTTTTCTCCAGACTTTATGATCCTCGTGTACCTGAGTTGCAGAATATGCTCCACAAAGAAATGTTCTTTCCATGTGACAAGTTTGTTGAAACTGAGATACTTGACACTCTTGTATGTCTTGGCCTAAAAGGATCTTTGAGTTTTACAAGTTTAATTGATGGTGCTAGGACAGTGTCAATTTTGCATGATTCAGGAAATAAAGATGCATTTGATTACGGCAGAAGGCTTCTGATTTTCTTGAATTTTCTTGGGGTTCAGCTCTCACAGACTATCACTGGAAACAATGATGGATGTGATTCTTTACTTCTATCCAACAATGACAGTGTACATTTTGGGAATTCACAAATGGAAATTCCTGCAGATGTCCCCTTTGGATATAATCAAGATTTTCTGGATATTTTTTCTAACTTTGTTCATGACAAATCTGAAGATGAATTTTGGTCAGAGTTGGCTACCATTCCTTGGTGTCCTGTTTATGTTGTGCCACCAGTAAATGGAATTCCATGGTTCATATCAGAGAAATCTGTGGCATCTCCAAGTTGTGCAAGGCCAAAATCTCAGATGTGGATGGTTTCGTCCAAAATGCGAATTCTTGATGGTGATTGTCATTCATTTTACCTTGAGCAAAAGCTTGGCTGGAATGATAATCCAAATATAGAAGTTGTGTGTTCACAGTTGATTCAGTTTTCAAGTTCCTATGATAAACTAAAACTTCTGCCAGAGAATGAGCTATCAATTGATACTGTCTTAGCAAAAGAAATCCCGTCTATATATTCATATTTACAGGAATTTGTTGGCTTCCATAAATTTGATGTTCTTAAAGAATACTTGGATGATGTTCCTTGGGTTTATGTAGGTGACAATTTTGTATCTCCCATGGTGCTTGCGTTTGACTCTCCTGTGAAATACCACCCTTATCTTTATGTTGTTCCCTCTGAGTTATCTAAATTTAAATCTTTGCTTTCTGGATTAGGAGTCAAGTTAACTTTTGATGCGACTGATTATGTGCATGTACTGCAACGCCTGCAACATGATGTGAGAGAAGAACCATTATCTGCTGAACAGTTAGGGTTTGTTCACCGTGTTTTGGAAGCTTTTGCTGATTGTTTTACTGAGAAGCATGTACCTGATGTATTAATAAACTCACTTCTCATTCCTGATTCATTGGGGATACTGATGCCTGCTTTAGCTCTTGTCTACAATGATGCACCATGGATGAAGAGCATTTCCCCTGGTGAGAAGCATCTTGTACATCCAAGTATCAATGATGATCTTGCCAAAACCCTAGGTGTTCAATCACTACGGAACTTGTCATTAGTTGATGAGCAGACAACTAGGGACCTGCCATGCATTGATTATGCCAGCATCTGCGAGCTGCTGGCATTTTATGGAGAAAGTGACTTTGTACTGTATGATCTTTTAGAGTTGGCTGACAAATGCAAAGCAAAGAAATTGCACCTGATATATGATAAACGGGAACATCCTCGACAATCTCTGCTCCAAAAGAATTTAGGTAAAAATAGCTTTAGGCACAATTTTGAACCTGTCTTGTTGATGGTTAATGCTGTTTATTTATCAGTATGAAGCTACTGTAGAAGACAATTTTTTGACTGGTTAGATATGAGGGTTTTCCTAATTGATTTTGATCTTTTGTACTTTAGGCGACTTCCAGGCTGCTTCTTTGACAGTTGTTTTTGAAGGAACAACATTAAGCATGGAAGAAGTATGCAGTCTGCACCTGCCTCCACCATGGAAAATTCAAGGCAGTGCTCTTTACTATGGGCTGGGAATGATTAGCGGATACTTCCTCTGTGACCTCATGACTATTGTTTCTGGAGGTTATTTTTACATTTTTGATCCTCTTGG
>JBAMHZ010422043.1:0-11533 GCA_037177395.1 Alpinia galanga | reverse complement strand
TGGGCGTGATTCACCTTACGAATCGCCGTGGAGTAGGAGCTAGGGCTCCGAACCACGTTATATCTTCGTGTTGTGCTTGTGTTGTATCTTGTTATTGTTTTTATCATTATTCCGTTGCGCATTAACAAGTTTTATAGAGACACGAAATCGAACCAAGCGAACGACGATCGAATTGGGAAAAACGCTATTCACCCCCCCCCTTCCCCCCTCTAGCGGCGTCCAAAGATCCCAATAAGAAGAATAGAAGGAAATCCATTTATAAATGCATAGAATAAAATAAAAAAAAACTTTCAATATTTTATTTCTTAAAGATTATAAGTTCCTCTTAGGTACTCTACAATCTCAACACTTTCAAATATTTGCACTCTAGTGTTTGGATCTCCTACGTACAAAACTTGTCAAAAAAAAAATGAATTACTTACAATAAAATTGTGGGGTCGGGCCACGTAGGGGTAGTAACCCATCGCGAGGCTTGGGCACTTCCGGGATGCATAAGGAAATGCCATATCTACACAGATCCACCCATTTGAGAGAGAGAGAGAGAGAGAGATGGCCAGAATGCACTAAGCCCTCCAAATCTGCACAGATCCACCCACATGCACATGCAAGAGAGAGAAATCATCTTTCAGATCCATCCATCACCCTTCACACCATAGATCTTTCCGAAGTGTTTAAGTGTGAGTGAAATGAGGAGAGGCAGAATTGTGTGTAAGTGTGCTTCTGCGATGAAATATTTTCATCGTAGAATTCATGACAAATTTACCAACAATTTAAATTTTCATGGAAAATTTTGCCATAAATTCAAAAATTCATCTCATATTTTGCTACAAATTTAGAAATTCATCTATATTTTATCATGAATTAAGAAATTCATTACAAATTTTACCATGAATTTTATTTTGTGGTAAAATTTTACCATGAATTTCATATTCAAAGCAACTTTTGCCATGAATTCTATATTTATAGTAAAAATTTGTAGCAAATTTCATACTCGTAGCAAACATTTGACAAATTCCATTCGTGTCAAATTTCATGGCAAAAATTAAATTTTAGGAATTTTGAAATCATCACAAATTATGAAATTAAATTTTGAAGATGTTTTGGATAATTGTTTTGGAAATTTTTTTGGATAAGTGTAAGGTTGCTTTTTCTCTCATTACATCAATAAAATTGAATTTTTTCAATTGCCAAAACTCAATTTTAATTCCACTCATATTATCAATGATTACCTCAAATGTCATATTTTCTCAATGTCTCTCCATCTCTCTGACATTCCACTATTAGAAAATCTACTTTTAATGATGAAATCTTAATGACGGTGTTAAATATCATCGTTATTGGTAGTTCAATAGTGACCGAATTTAGTGTTCATCGTTAATGTATATGCATTAATGATGATATTTTATCCCGTCATTTATACCTTGTCATCAATGACTTTTTTTTTTTATTTTGATCATTAATGTCATGCCTTTAGCAATGGTATTTCCTCTAGTTGTTATTGCAGGACTTTCAACAACAGGTTAAGGAAAAAAAATTCTAATGGTCACTATAATTAATCCCTTCCAGGTTGGTTTTATTCTCCCTTTATTGTGCAGATAATATGATATCTACTGGATCTTTAGTTAATGCTATACGGTTGGATCTATGGGATGTTTGCAAACACCTTCTATCAGATTCAGAGGCGGAACAAACCTCATATGTCATGTTATCAATGTCCATTCTCATGTCTCTGTATTGGTCATGGATCAGGCTTTATTGCCTCGAGACTAAATCTATGTGAATGCAGTTTAGTTGCAACCAAATAATTGTTAAAAAAACATAGGAAATAAAGAATTTCTACCCCTTAGATTTTCCTCTTTAATAGAATCTGATGAATCACTATATTGCATTGAATGTTTGGATCAGATAGTTGATTCGGATTAAGGCTTGTGTATTATGGTATGGTAAGCGAGAACGTAGAAGTGCTCTTAATTTGACACCGTAAGCAATCATCCAGCATGTTGGTTATTGTAACTACTCAATATGGTCAATCAATGAATGTATCCTGACTCTTAAGGTTTGTACCAAAACATCTGTTTTGTCGTGAATTTCGACTTGAACTTTATGATTATCAGTAATCGAACCCTAAGTGCTATTGTGTTGGCTGACATATAAGTGGACACCTACTATTCTGGATCATTAAGGTAATCAAATACATTTTGGGCTTTTCTTAATTGTGCACTGGTGGAAAACTGATTTAGTTAATCTATATATGATTACACAACTATTGAAAACCGTTGTTACAATTTTGAAAGTTCATAAGTTGGTTATACATTTAGGATTGAAATTTTTGGCATATTCAATATGCACATCAAAGTTTTTGAATATTTTTGTTAGTAAACTAGTGTCAGAAGGCGCTAAACTAGGTAAACAGTTAATCAAGCACCTTGAATCATGTTAGGTGACTTCAATCATGGCGCCTAGGTGAGTGCTTGATCACTTAAGGCCTGTAATTATATTATATACACTTCTGTTTTATCTTTGACAGTCATTCTATAGCCTGTCATCTTTTTTTAAAAAACTTGTTGATTTCAAATTCTAATTCATTGTTTTATTTGTTAAGGAATATTTAGCTATCTTTCTGTTTGCAGCTGGAATCCTAGTTTTCTATGCATTGAAATCCCAATACCATGGACATGAAATACATTGGGAGTATCACAATCCCAGTCTACTTCCAGTAGTAACTTGTTTATTTGGTATACAGACAATATTATTGTGCAGCTATTTTTTTATTGTGATTATGTAAATGGTTTCGTGAAAAATTACTTATGTCCTAAGAAGGGACTTGGATGGATTGAAGCACAATCTAATTTCTTGAATGCTCTTTAATTTCATACTCCTGTAGATACTTCTCTCTTGTTATTGTTTTCCTCTGACGAGATGCTTTTTGTGGATATACAGATATTGAGCAATTAATTGTGGAAGCACAACATCGATGGCTACGCCCTGCTGAAATCTGTGACATACTTCAGAACCATAGGAAATTTCGTATAGCACCAGAACCTCCAAACAAACCTCAGAGTATGAAGTCAAGTATCTGTCATTTCTTTATATATTAATCAATATTTTATGCAGAATGGATGTGTCTCTGAACCAATCAGTGAATTTTGACTATGCTTAAATATGTAGGTTTTAAAGAGTAGGCCTCGCCTCACACATCACTGAAGACCCTCTCCTTTAACTTATTCTGCCTACCAGAAAAAAGCCCTAAAAAAAGATGCACCTCACTTATCAACTTTGGCTTTGGAGCATTCTTGCTACTAGATCTATTCCCACTGCCTTCTTAAACTGACTGTGCACCACAAAGCTCAACTTTTCAGCTGTAACTATAATCTCAACTTCAGAATCTAGCAAATCAATCTGATGAACAAATTCCCATTTCACAGGACCAAGTCTGAAGATTACCCCTTACCAACTTCAATATCCTCCTTTTGACTCATAATTCAGTATCCCATAAACCTTACAGCATTTTCACCGATAACAACACCAACAGAAAGATCAGCTACCCCAGAAAATAGAAATAACTTTATTGACATTTGAACCATCACCAACAGAATGAACCTTTCCATTACCTAAATCATCAACAATATTCGCATCAAACCTCTCCAAGACAACATCCTTACCATCCGTGTTACCTTACTTTAGCCCGTGTACCTCATCTAAATCGTCACCCAATACTGCAAATGCATTAGTCTTTGTACAACAAGAAGTAGCCTTAGGTACAACCCCAGCAGAAAAATCAAGCACCAGAAAAATAGAAATAAAAATCTACAAATGTAACAACATTTCAATCTAACTCCTCCAATAAACATCCATACCATGTACTTGATCCTTTCTTCCTCATCTAAATCGTACCCAATATTGCAAAGGCATTAGTTTTTGTACTACAAGAAGTAGCCTTAGGCAATGTCTTCTCCCTCATGCTCTTCTGGCTCTACACCCACAACCTGTATGATTCAAAGTTATCTGCATCCTCCTCCTTAGAAGAGCCCTCTTTTGATCCATCAGGTGAAACCTTAGCAGTATCCCCATTAAAAGTCCTCTCTCCACACTTATTGTTTTGCTTCAGTTACCAAGTCTATCATAAGCATAACAAGGATTAGGAACATTCTCATGAGCAATGGAATGGAAAACAAGAAAATCTCTCCCTACAAGCTTCAATAAACGCAGACAAACTTGGCTTTTTCCCTGGAGCAATAATACCATCAAATTTTATTGAGTCGACAACAATGATAGCTAATAGAGGCAGGACATCCGTATTCTTTATTTCAATAGGAAGATCAGGAAACTAAATCCAAATAGGAACCTCATCAATCTTCCCAACCACAGATTAAAGACAAGGCTTCATGGTAGAAAGGACAATGCCTTGCCATTTATAAGCCAATGCCCATTCACCAATACATACAATCATCATCATTCTGAAAGAAGAAAGCATAAAAACTTGCTGCACGGATGCACAATCATCAACCCTTCGCACAATCTCCAAACAGAGCATATAACTAGCAAATTCCAATGCAAGAATCCTCCCCAATTTTTTTTTTCCATATAAACTTCATATCTTTTCTAGCCTTCACCATATTTGCATCAGAGAAACTCACTGCATCAGCGGTAGTCTCCTGAATCCTCCTTAATCAACAGTGCTTGAAGACCTTAATTCATTAGAGGAACAAGATTGGAAAAATTATTCCCAATTGAGTGATCGTTGATCATCCAATCCATTAATGCGAGCTCTCCTTAGATGACCCATGTAGATACAATCATCACCTAAAGAAGAACAAGGATCACTGAATCCATCTAGTGGCCCTTTAGCGACCTATCCATCCCCTCGATGAGGAAGGTTGCCACCATTGCAAGAGAGAAATCTTCCTGTTATTTTCACATATTGACCTTTTTTCTCATCTTCTTTAGTATATTTTTATGTTGAAGAACTATCTTCCCTTTTTTTTTCTTTAGGTGGATCCCTATTTCTATTTGATCGAAAAGTGTTAAGGTACTTCAGAAAGGATGGCCATAATTGGAGAAAGAAAAAGGATGGGAAAACGGTTAAAGAAGCTCATGAGAGACTAAAAGTAGGTAAATTTTATAGTGGTCTATTTCCATTTGTTTTTCTGTTTTTTTTTTGTGGGGGGAGGATATAGTAGTGTGTAATCCTTGCTTTCTGATTTTAACAAAAATATATTGGAAAATCTGTTGTCTTTGTTATGTGCAGACCAATGGATATAATTTTTAGGGGGCAGTCTAAGATATCTAGGTATACTTTGTAATGCTATTTTGATGGATCCAATCACCCATTGACACTGTCAAGGAATAAGTTGCCTTATTCACCTAACCATGCTACCACGTGTAGAGTCTGTGTCATAGTATTATTGCATCATGTGTTGCTTCACTGGAGCTATGTAAGCTTCACATGTAGCTGAAATGAAAAGTAGAGTATTTCAGAGTTTTTGTGAAATTGTTTGGCAAAAAAAACTTTTTCAGTTTGTACTTTCGTGGAATAGCTCCTCTGCATAGAAGGATAACTAAGTTTTATTGTCCATTTCCTGAAGTTTGTCTTGAATTCAACCAAACTTATGATGATGGTTCCAGGTTGGAAGTGTTGATATGCTTCATTGCTATTATGCTCACGGCGAAGAGAACGAAAAATTTCAAAGGCGGAGTTATTGGATGTTGGAAGAGTAAGTTTTAAATGTGTTTTTTATAGTTCTATGCTGCAACATAGTGTTTTTTTTCCTTTTCCTTTTTTGAGTTTATTTTCAGATGACGACTTTTCTACTTCTTCAGCAAATGGACGAAAATGGTGTATAAAAAAATTGTTATTTTTCAGAATTCAATATCTATTTTAAAATCTCTATTTATTAATACTGATGTGTATGGGACCTGTTTTAGATTTTCATTGAATTATTTGGGTATAAGTATCAAAACCCATCCAAAAGTTGTGCATTGCTAGGTTGTTGAAACTCAATCTCCAAGGTCCAAACTGATTCCAGATTTAGTAACAAAACTTTGTGTGATATTTTCCAAGTTTTGAACAAGGGAACCTTATACCTTTTCATTGTATAAACCACAATGCATTGCCAATTGCAAAAAGGTATATGTTGGCTCTGACTAATATGAAAATAAAAAACTTAAAACTTATTTATAGTTTGCTACTTCTATGTGCACTCCATGTAATCTATTCTCATGGAAATTGTTATGATCCAGTAATTTAGTGTCAGAAAATTGTTTTTTTTATACTAGTAAGACGTGATTATATAAAATCTCTCTATGTTCACTGTTTAGTGTTAACCATGGCATTCGTGTTGAGATTTCAATGAAACAAAATATTTGTCACCCTTTTTTATGAATGTTAGTTTTTGATTTCTTAGTTCCCTTAATTATTTTCGTGTTATCTTTTTGTAGCCTTAGTGGAATCCATGTTCATGAAGTCTTCATATTTTCATTATTGCTATTGTTATTAATTTTTTTAACTGCACTGGATATTTATGGTTTGTTTCCTGTTGCAGTGATCTCATGCACATTGTTCTCGTCCATTATCGTGAAGTTGAGGTTGTAATTCACTTTCCTATTTATATATTTGGATTTTACATCTTTTTTACTTTATTATTAGATAGAGTTTTTTTTATCCATCTTGCTCATCCCCTGTGTATCCATCCTCGAACATTAATTACATAAATTACTTGCAGCCTTTAATCATAATAGTTAATTTTTTTCAAGGAGTTGCACGAGCATCATTTAAAATAATGACTAGAAGTAGACAATCAGAGAACCCATTATACCTCCACTCTTCTTCTGTTGTCCTTGCTGTTTCTAAAATAGCTTTAGCCATGCTGTTTCTAAAATAGCTGTTGCCTTCACAATTAAATGGGCTGCGGCAACTTGTAGGCACTTTAGCAACTAAATCACCAGAATCTCGAAGCAAAGCAATTCCTATCTGACACACATTACAGATCCATCATATGATACTCGAATTCATCTGGAGCCTGTGTGTTGACCCATGAACCTGGGCTTCTGTGTTTACCCAAACTGCTATTGTTTGACATCAAGCTGACTCGATTATCTTTTGTGAATGCTCCGTCTCCCATCATTTATGTCTCTCAATGGCAAATTGACTCAACAATGCTAAAATGGTTACAAAGTAAAAGCTTCATTTCTGTTCTGTAATATCCATAATAAATCTTTAAAAAGGCCACAAACATAACATAATGTGTAAATATGCCCCAAATACTGGGAGATAGGCTACCTATTTCAAAATATTTTCCAAATGGAAAGTTTTTTAAGTATAAATATTCCGTGTTTCCTTCCAGCCCACCAATATTGAAGATCTATAACAAAAGTCATAAGCTCTTTGGAACAGATGGCTTGAGGATGTGAAGACCAAACCCAAATAGTCCTCCTTAAGCTCTAGGGCGTCTTAAATGAGCATCTTAATCATCGTGGGTCATGTCGAACTTAGTTAATTTATGACCTTATAAATTCAGTCGATGCATGCTTTAATTTATTTGTAATTGCCATATAAATTAAATTAAACCACCCTATTGCAACGGTCTTCAGGATAGATCAAATCTCAGTCGTTCAACAAGTCTCAGCCATACAAGAGATGACCAAAGTCAATCGCCTTCACAAGTCATTGGTGGTGATAGTCCTAACAGTGCTCAGACATCAGAATATGAAGATGCTGAATCAGGTGCAATACTCGCTACATGTAATATATCTTCTTTTCTTTTCTTTTTTGGGTGCAATCGCGTAGGGCAATTCATTTTTTCATATATCAATCATTATGCAACTTGTCTTCCAGCATATTCAAAGCCAGACTCGAAGCGGCAGATAATTATCAGACAAGTTCCAGATACCACTCTTTCACTGAGATGCGGCGACATGGTGATTGACTAATGACCATCTGGACTTTTTGAGCCCTTGCATTCCACTTGCAACGCAGCCTATGTGTGAGTAATGCACTTTGCATATTTTCATGTGGTTTTGTAACTTAAATTGGTTGTTTATTTGCTGTTGTTCGCTTTTAGTACAGTTTCATACTTTGAGCCAACATCCAATGTTGAGGTCCTGGGGGAGTTTACATACGACAGGCTTCCAGAGACCATCGGCGGGCAGCCCATCACCGCGACGCGACTTTTACAGGTAAAATACCCATACAATAAAATAAAAAATAAAAATAGAACCCGAAATTTCTTATGTTTGCTGTGCTGTTGAAGTCTCGAGGGCATAGATACTTCTATCCTCATTTTAATATTAAGACATTAGAATTTAGAAGGATCAGAAAGGGTAGGGAATCATATTCAAATTGGCTCATGTTCATATAAATAAAAAGCTAAATGAGATATGGTGGGGCGTCAGATATTAATCACACGGATTAGGATCCACCATGTGGGATCTCCTTCGCCGCTTTTTGATCGGTACGGGCCTGGTCTGCAGTCCACTGTAGAAAGCTCTGGTCTTCACTTCGTCCCCCTTCTATATCATTCCTTGCTTTTCCCCCGCTCTCAAGAAATATATTGCAATCAAGCCTTTTTGACCTGTACGTGCATGGCTTCCAGTCCACCCTTGAAAGCTCTGGTCGTCATTTTCGTCGCCACCCTTCTATATCATTCCTTTTGATTTCTCAAATTACGCAGCACTAGTATTCTATGTACTCGGACCCATTGGCCGCCTCTGCCATGCTCCTGAGGAGCCAGGAGAAGCAGCTGTCAACAGGTTTCGCGCCGCTGCGGTCACCGCTCTCTCGCTCCTTCGCCCTCCGACGCCCCGAATCCAGGAAGCGGGTGACGCAGCGTCGGTCTTTCGCTCAGATTAAGATTAGTCATCTAATGATTATCCCGCGCATGATTGTTCCTCTGACAAGGTTTAGTTTTTTTGTCGCAGATGCGCTGGATCCGTTGGACCCGAAGCGGAGCCTAATAGATGCCGTCAATCTGGTGAACCGGATGCTGGATTTCCCCTTCGGGGAGGACGACAAAGCGCTGTACCTGAAGGTGGAGATGCCAGGACTTGGGAAGGACGACGTGCAGGTGAAGGTGGATGATAATAACACACTGGTGATTAAAGGGGAGGAACCGAAGGAGGGAGTAGAATGCGGCGAAGGGGAATGGGGGGAGACGAGGGAAGGGAAAGGGGGCGACGCAGGTACAGTAGTCGCATCGAGCTTCCGAAGAATCAGTATGATTTGGAGCGCATCAGGGCGGAGATGAAGAACGGAGTGTTGAGAGCGGTGGTGCTGAAGGTGAAGATGGAGGAGCGCAAGAACGTCCGCGATATCCCGCGCAAGAACGTCCGCGATATCCCCCGTCGAGTGATCAAAAATGACTGCATAGTGGATGTAATATGTCGTGTCCTCATTTATGCGTCGTTGTCGTGTCTGCGTGTGCAGCGAAACAGTTTGAAGTGTTTTTTTTTTTATAAATATAATTAAGGTGTTAAAGTTTTATAATTTTAAAAATAAATATTTTTTTAAAATTAAAATTTTGATTTTTTTTATTTGTAAATGTGAATGATGGGCCTTCCCTAGCTATTCATTTGTTAAAAGTGTTCAGCAGATATTATTACGGTTTTACGCATTTAAACATCAAATGTATTAATGTAATCAAACTGTAAGCAAAGGTACAATATTATCTCCAAGGGTTTCCTGCTTTAATGTGCAGAAAATATGGATTTGCTGCTATATTGTGCACAGAAGTTCCATGCAGCTTGGATCTCCTCTTGGCCAAGCTCTTGCTCCTCCGATCTCACTGCTCCTTGAGCCTGGAGAGGCGAGAAACTTTTACGAAGCAGCGTCAGACTTGGCTTGGCAATCCTTTTCTGATGGCTTTCTTTGCAGGTCAAATGGAGTGATCAGAGGTCCATACAGAGAATAACATAATAAAAAGACGCCAAATCGGCTAATTGGTGACTTCTGAAGCACGTCACTAATAAATCCCATTACTTCAAATAAGGAACTGACGGCAATTGGCTTACCATATTTAGTTGTAAAATTTCGGCGCTAATTTAAATATCCAATTAAAATAAATAAATAAATAGGTAATATTATTTCTTTTTGTTTGAATTTTTTAAATAAATAAAAATTGAAATAAAACGGGAATACATATGGATTAGAGCGTGTATCTGTTTGGGAGAAGCTGATGGAAGTATAAGCAATGAAAAGGGAAGAATAAATAAGGAGAAAAAAATAAATTTTATTTGGAAAGAGGTGAGGGAAGGAGAAGGGGAGGAAAAGAGAGGATAATTTTTTATCCCCTACTCATAAAAAATAAGATTTGTTTATACCTAAATTTAGAGTGTAAACTTTCTTTTCCATCTTCTCCCTTTCATTACATGCACTTCTCTCACCCCATCCAAACGGAAGCTTAGACAACAAAAATTATAAATCATGTCATAATTAGAATTCTTTCAATCTCATTCTTTAAATACTGATCTTAATATTTTCTAGAACGATTTTTTTTACTTAATCTTGAAGCTTCTCTATATATAACTTTATGTCAAAACACTGCGACTATAACAATTATAATTAAATCTTATCCCGAGATCAACTATATGATTTTTTTTATGTCAATGGATTCTATCTTTTACTATATCGTCATTTATAAAGGACAGCCAAGCTCTCACCATATGGGGTCTCGAGGAAAAATTTATTATACGCAATTTTACCCTGCTTTATAAGAGACTATTTTCAAGACTTGTGCACATAATCTTTAAGTCACAAAATAACAATTTTACCGTTACAACAAAACTCCTCTTCTAATATATCATTATCTATATCTAAATAAATTTTATTTTATTTTATTGTTGTTAACTAAATCTTTTTTATCTTTCTATTCCTCATTTGATGTGCGTATTTATCATAGTTTCACATCATCTAATTGGAACATTTATTTATCATATTCGTATTATCTTAGACATGTCTCTTGAAGTTTTTTCTTAGTAGATGAAACTTCGACTTTTTCTCTAATGCTCTTATTTTTTATTCTTTCCACTCTCGTGTGTTCACACATTCATCTTAACATTCTCATTTCTATAACTCTCATCTGTTAAGACCTTGACGATGCTAGAGGAGGATGAATAGTGATTTCGATGTTTTCTTTGATTGCGATCGTACTTATCTACAATAGAGTCAATACACAATGAAATAAAAGCATAAACACAAAAGTAAAGACAACACAATCACAATAAATCAATATAACGTGGTTCAGATATCCACTTCTACTCCATGATGATCCTTAAGGCGGATCACTCATCTTCAACGATTCCACTAATTTCTCCTTTGGATAAACACCAAGGTGGAGGAATCTTCTTTACAACCTGAGTTTATACAATACAAGCATAAATATAGGTGTAAAAATAAAATACAATGCAATATGAAAGAAAGTCCTACACGATGAAATCTTTTGCTTGATTGCGTTTTTGGTTGCTTTGGATGGCTAGGAAGGATAGAATTGCATTAGTAAATCCCCTTCAAAATCACCAAGAACCAGCTCTTTCTTCTTTC
>JBAMHZ010422032.1:0-11534 GCA_037177395.1 Alpinia galanga | reverse complement strand
AAGACCGACGACGAGAACGAGGAGGAGGCATCAAATAATGAGGAGGGTTTCGATTCCGATGGAGCCGTGGCGGAGAAGACAGCCGGCGCGGTCGGGGAGGCGGGGGGCGAGGAGCTCCCCGTGGAAGAGGAGTTCGAGATGGAGGAGTTCGATTGGTGGCGGCGCTTCGTGGTGAAGACGAGGATGCTCTTCGCGCTTCCCTGGGAGCGCGTCAAGAAAGGGAGTGTGCTTTCTATGAAACTTCGCGGCCAGGTGGGTCTTACTGGTTCTCCTGCTTTCTTTCCTTAGTTTGTTTTTCGGGATTTGCAATCCTGATGAAGAAAAGTCGAGTATTAGAGATTCCACCAGTTCGTTCATTAGGATCGAGAGACGAGTCCTGATGTGGATAAATGAATGTGTCTTCAGACGTGGGGATATACGGCTTATTAAGTGCCCAATTGTTGTTGTCTGCGATATTTTAGTGCGCCATTTTTAAGTTCGACCACATTAGACTTTGCCTACTGAAACACCTTGCCCTGCCTTGCCAGACCAGGATACAATGTCCAAATCTATGATTCCAAAAACTATTTGACATAATGTAGATATCTGGCAATTTGTTGCCTTACTTTACTTTCTTTAATTAAATAGACAAATTGGGATGAAAACGGGGCAAAAAATACATGGAATGTTACCACAAAAGTTGGTAGTGAGTGTACATACTAATTCAAACCCATTCTACCAACGTGTGTTCAACTATGGTGAACTCCTAACATCTAAAACTTGAGCTTTCATTACTATTTTTGGTTTAATCAATAATATATTTATAAGTGCCATAAATGACTTGGCCTCAGACAACCTAGGACCTTTGGCCTCTTGCACCTTTTATGGCATTGGCTGAGATTCACAACTGTTTGTTATGCATAAGTAGATATTAGACAGTTTAAATGCACCATCATGTTGCATTTACTTTGTTTTAGTGCAGATATCTGATCAGCTAAAATCACGCTTCTCTTCTGGGTTATCTCTACCTCAAATTTGCGAGAATTTCATAAAAGCAGCATATGATCCTCGGGTATCTGGAATTTATCTTGAAATTGAACCATTAAGCTGTGGGTGGGCCAAGATTGATGAAATACGCCGACATATATTGAATTTCAAGAAGTCAGGTAATGATAATTACTTCAGTGAAGTTAATCTTGTTAGTTCTTGAAATATAGTGGATAAAAATGGGATGAAAAGGGATTTTGTGAGTATCAGATAATTACATTTTTTTTTCTCCCAGATGATTTCTTAGAATGAGAATTTTTTTCCCTTGCTTGTTCATATACATACAGGCAATCATGAGAGAACAAGAGTTGAGAGTTTGAGATGAGAAGATTGTTTTGGATGGAGGATGAGGGTTGGGGCAAGAGGATAGTTATAGAAAAATGTAATTTATTATTATTTTTTTAAGGATTGGGTATCATTTTGACAGCAAATGACCCTTACATTCTGATGATTTTTAAAATTTTTGTCCATTTGAGGGGTAAAGTTGGTGGTGGTAGAGTTTGAATTCAATTTTTTGGGAGGATTTAGAATGGACTTGTGCTTAGATCATGCCCCAACCCATCACACGATCAGTCATGCCGGCCATGACAAGAGGTTGGGAATCCCTTTCTTGACATAGATCCACAAGTCTAGCTGTAAATCTGTGATGGACATACCTTGGCCTATTTAAGCTTGGGCTATGCTGAGACCCATTTGACACCCCTACCTTGGTCTTCTACTTGTTGATTATCCACACTGCAGTGAAGTCCATTCTCTTGGCCAAGCCAACTAGTAGTTGGGATCTTACGAGCCCATCCCTCTATCTTTTGGTATCCATGCTGACCTTATATTCTCACTGCTATAGAATATTAAATAATTTACTTAATTGTCCAACTCAGTTGATGAGGTCTAGGTTTGCTGCAAATGATGAAAACAACTTGAGACTTTGCACCTTCCACAATTGGTTTCAAGCACACTTCACTTTTCATGGTTTTTGACTTTCAAGTGGTTTCTTTTATTAAGGAAATAGACGAAGCATGGAGAATGGTACCAATTTGTTATGTTATCATGATCACTTAAGGTGCATGAACAAAAGAACTCTGTTATCATACCAACTAATAAGCGCATTAGTGCTCGTATAACTATACTACTAGTAGGTGAGAATCATGCTGAGCTGTTATCTATCAACATTCCCTTATGTGTTTTGAAAATGGAAAGAAAAAGCATCTTATTATCTGAAAATGCATACAATGTTGACAAATGAACCAATATGAACCTAAACTGGTGAAAACAAGAACAGAAGAATGGTTGATTAAGGAGATGAACCTAAGTGACATCGCATGTCTCATGAAGACAAATTGATTGCATGTTTTATGGATTGATTTGCTTTGTTTATTACTCTTCTTGTTGAAGATGATTATGGATTCATTAAGATTGTCTGCTCTTTTGCTTCATGTACCGATGAAGCTCTTTTGCTTAGTGTACCTTTTAATATGCATGGAATGCAACTTCATTTGATACAACGATGGAAAGTTGACTTCAGTCTGTAGTTTTTCTATACACAGTTGGATATTTAACATTGATATTTTCTCTCTCTAGGTAAGTTCATTATGAGCTACATACCCATATGTGGGGAGAAAGAGTACTATCTTGCATCTTCGTGCGGAGAATGCTATGTCCCACCTAGTGCTTATGTTGCATTATATGGTTTGACTGTTCAATCATCATTCCTTGGGGGTAAGTTTATTGGCAAGAAATATATGTTGCTCGATAAGGGGAGATAATTTGTCAAAATAGGAATTCAACTACTTATTATAGATTATAAATACTTTTATATAGGGTTGTAAACAAGCCAAGCCAAGCGAAGCTTTATAGTGTTTAAGCTTGTTTGATAAAATAACCAAGCCGAGCCAAGCCAAACCTAAAATTAACCAAGCTATTGAAAAACCAGTTCAAGCTTGGCTTGGTTTTTTTTTTTTAGATTGAACTTGGCTTGAGCTTGGCTTGTTTAATAAGTATTGAGCTTCGAATCAAGCTTGATTTAAACTTGTTTATGTTTAACTTGTTTAAACGTTATTAAACTCTTAAGTCAAGCTTGTTTGTTTGTTTAAAATTTTAATATTTTAATCCTGATTTATAAATGAACTTAAATAAGCACATAAATAATTTTTAAATGAATTTAATCACGAATACATATGTGTTCAAGCTTGTTTATTTAATTTATCAAGCTGTTTAAGCTTGTTTATTAATTGACTTTGATGTATATTGAACGAACGTAGACGAGCTCTTACCGAGTTGAACACCAAGCTTGTTCACGAATGCTTGGTTCGTTTACAGCCCTGCTTTTATATGGTATCTAATATCAGATTTGAACCACCCATTGTTTTATTTCTCAGGTGTGCTTGAAAAAATAGGAATTCAACCAGAAATTCAGCGCATTGGAAGATATAAAAGTGCTGGGGACCAATTATCTCGGAAAAGCATGTCAAAGGAAGTTTGTGAGATGCTTACAACTTTGCTTGATAATATATATGAGAATTGGTTAGAAACCATTTCTTCAAGTCTAGGTGTTGCTCTGTTGAATTAAATCTTATAATTTCAAACTCAACAAGTCTGCCTCTTACAATAATGATTCTGCTTTGCTACAGGAAAGAGAAGGGAGGAAATTGAGGACTTCCTGAACACAGGAGTTTACCAAGTTGAGAGACTTAAAGAAGAAGGTTATGTAACAAACATATCATATGATGATGAGGTGCAAACTTCTGCTTGTTTCACGCATTAGAAAAAACCTAACATAGAAATTATTTCTTCAGTTTTTTTTTGTAGCCTTGTTTCGGTGGAGTCAATATTAATTTTGGATGTTGCACATTATATTTGTTCCCTTTATAGACCTGAAGTTCTGAGATCCTTCAATTTCTTGTCTTGAATAAAACTTGAAGATATATTCATGTATCTAGTTTGGGCTTTGAAGTACATCTTTTCAAAGATATTATCATGTTTCTAGTTTGAGTGCATCTTTTTCTCCCCTTTTATTTGATGTTGTCCTTCACATGGCAACTAATTTTGTTTAGCTATATGAAAGTTAAATTCACTTGTTTCAACTTAGAATCAGTTGGTGCACTGTCATTTCATTCATATTCTTATCCCTTCTCTATGCCTTTTTGCTGCAGGTTAAGTCAATGCTAAAGAAAAGATTAGGTCAGAAGGATGAAAAGGATCTTTTGATGGTTGATTATAGGTAATAATTAGCTTAGGGAGATAATTACTGATATCATAGGGGAGGTTGCATTCGGTCATAGCTTGATCTGAAGCCTATATTTGAATGTCCTTTGAGTGCTCATCCTATTGCAACTGTTTTACTTGTTTCATTTAGAGTACATAACAAGTTAATTCTTTTACTTTCAACAGTAAGTATTCTAAAGTACGAAAATGGACCCTTGGGTTGGAAGGAGGTAAAGAGCAAATTGCTATTATTAGAGCCTCTGGAGGCATAAGTCGCACTCGTAACCCATTGAGTGTCTCTGGTTCTGGCATTGTTAGTGAGCAACTAATTGGGAAGATTCAGGAAGCTAGAGGTTTGTTCTGAATTTTTTTTATTTTTGGTTGTTGGGTGGAAATCCATGAACTCAATTTGTATATAAATGAAAACTTTATATATCCTTAGAAAGGTTTACTGAGGTTTGGGATGTTCAAATTTAACATATTCTATAAAGTCCCATGGACATACTTTACGTTCTTATCTAGTTCATGCTCAAATAGGCGAGTCTCATAGTTTTTGTAATTAGGTCTTCTAGCAATACTAAAGCATTTGAATTCAAGCATAAATATGTTAATCCTCCTTTTAATGCTTGAACAGAACAAAACTGTACAGTATGTGCTTGGGACTTAAAGAAAATGATTGATTGAGAATCCTTAGAAGAGGTTCATAGAAAGAAAGGCTATACTTGTCTTTTTGTGTTAGAAAAGACATCGAACTCTTCCAAATACAAAATAGACTTTTAAGATCTGTCAATTCATAGATGTCTAATCAAGTAGGACTGGACTCTCCCAGATAGACAATGATGCAGAAATACTTAACAATTTTGTATTTTCTGTGCCTGTATCATGCCAGTTGAATTAGTTTACAGTTTGCTGCGGATACTTGACTCTTGTAAAATGTAACATAGGATTTCTTTTTATTTCAGTTTTTCCCCTGTGCTTTTGACTGTTTAAGAGTTGAAATTGTCCAATTCTTTTGCCACAGAATCAAAAAAGTATAAGGCTGTCATTTTGCGAATTGACAGCCCTGGTGGTGATGCTCTTGCTTCTGACCTGTAAGTGCTATAAATCCTGGACATCGGTTTTATTTAAGATGGCAGCTAATCGGAGAAAAGAATTGGCATCTAAGTGGTTTACAGATTTCAAATCTCAAGTATGGTCACATCTTGATATCATAATTGATCTTTTATAAATTATGGAACAATCTAAGGAATGCAAGCTGGTGGGAGTGCATTCAAGTTACCTATGTTTTTAAAATTTTAGGTGAATGTAAACTACCTGTGCTAGCATTGCTAAAGTCATCCTTGTTTAGCTATTCTAACTTAAAACATTGGTCTGATCTCATTAGAAGCTGTGTCAGTGCTAAAGGAAGTTGCCTATGTTTTGTGTCGGTGCATCCTCCACTAGTCATATTGATCTGTGAGAGTAATGCTTTAGAAAAGCTATTTTGTGAAACCATGTAGCATGGTAATCACATCTATTAGATGATTACTTTCTAAATGAGAACATTAACCATATTATGCATCATTTGCATTTGAATAGAAATATTACTGCATCTGTCCAAGTGTTGTAGGTGTACACATGACTGCCAAAAAATATGCTCCAGTGGCACATTTCTTCTTCCCTTTTGATGATTAAGACTACAGCTTTTGTTGTTGTGTTATTTTTCATTTTTATGATCTAATTTTTGTTATTTTTTCTGTTGCAACATAATAAACATTGCATCCATGATTTAGCATGTGGAGGGAGATAAAGCTTCTTGCTGCTTCTAAGCCTGTCATTGCAACAATGTCTGATGTTGCTGCAAGTGGAGGCTACTACATGGCTATGGCTGCAGATGCTATTGTGGCTGAAAAGCTTACTTTGACAGGTTCTATTGGAGTTGTAACAGGTAGTTAAATTGATTAATGTTGTCCTTTCTAAAAGTTTATAATGCTATTAAGATGTGCAAATATTTATCCTCCAACAAATCACATAAAGGAAAAGTTCTTGAGTGTTATGTGACTATGCTTTTGATAATAACTATAACATTATCATCTTTGGTTCAACATTCCTGGTTTCCATCTTGGGTTTAACTTTAAACCTTCTCCTCTCATTTTTTCTACTTCAACATGATGGTGAATCACATTAAACTTTTATTTTCTATCTTGATACAATTTAGCTATGTTCAAGTCATATATCCAATTTCACTCCTCTGAACTAGATTTGATTTCATTGAAAATTTGTTCACATTTTATTCTATATCTTATCAAATGCAAATACAGCTTCGAACGCACCAAGTTGGGGATCCAAAAGAGCACATCTCGAGAAAAAACTCTTAATAAATACATTTGGTTTTAGTGATGATCTCTAAATCGTGACTTAGAATTCTCATCCTAATAATGCCATGACAAATGGTTCAATCTATAGCATGAAATTTATGATTCATTATTTTTTCCTACCAAAGGTAATTGTATTCTGATCCTAACAATACCATGACAAAATGATCTACCTATAACATGAAATTTTTCTCCTACTAAAGTAATTATTTGCAATATATACATATACAAAGTATACCAGATGCTGCATGAATTAATTGTGCCACTAAAGTAACTCAACTCTTGACAAACAAGGAAGCAAATAGTATTATAAACTCAAGATAGAATGTACAAGGGATCCTAAACTCTTTTTATATGCTTATAATATGAGTGAGTTGTGAAAAAAACTCTTATCTCTAGTTGTAATAAACTTTAAAAGGTAATAACATATTTAAAATAACAAAAAAAATTATAGAAAAAACTCTAATGACTTATTAAAAACCCTAACTATGTCAAAACCCTTCTAGCTTTTACAGTTTTTGACTCTATTGAAACTGGTTAATATTTCTGGTTCTTAACTACATAAAGCTCACCTTCCCTCTCTTCCATTCTTGATTTTTTTCAATTACCACTAGGTGAACTTAAACTACTAGTCTACAACTTTGCTCAGCATGTTTATCTTTATCTGATAAATCATTTATTAACTAAATGCTTGATTTGTTGAACTGCAACTTAAAAGAAAATTCATAGTTATTATTCAAGATTATATAAGTATAGATTTGACAATTTTCTAATATCTTATGATTTTGGGTTAATGGTTGATTGATCAAACTTATTATGGTACCAAGGCAAGTTTGGTTGCTAGAACTTGTTTAACATCACTTGAAACCAATCATAGGTAGGTTTAGCTTAAACAAGCTGTATGAGAGGGTTGGCTTCAACAAGGAGATTATTTCACGGGGAAGATATGCAGAGCTCATTGCTGCTGACCAGCGGCCTTTCCGGTAAACATATGCTCTTTCTTCAAGTAACATTTGTAGACATGTGAACTCTCTAAGGCAAAACGTCTCGTGTGTTATTGAACATCTCCTTCCAGACACTACTGATATTCTTGCCTTTCATATCAATACTTATTTCCTCTCCTGAGAAAGTATAATTTTGTTTGCAGTATGTACCATGACACATATATATTGTTATTCATGCAGACCAGATGAAGCAGAACTCTTCGAAAAGTCAGCACAAAATGCTTACCATCTGTTTCGAGATAAAGCAGCATTCTCACGGTCAATGCCCGTAAGATCTTATATATGCTTTGGTAAGCTGTACTAAATTTTCCTAAGATAGTCCTCTTCATATATCACTTGTGAAAAGGTGGAAAGAATGGAGGAGGTTGCTCAAGGACGGGTATGGAGCGGAAAAGATGCTGCATCTCGTGGATTGGTTGATGCAATTGGTGGGTTCTCCCGAGCTCTTGCTATCGCAAAACACAAGGCAAAAATACCACAAGAGAGACAGGTTTGTATCTGTTTTCTACTAATGTGCCTGACGTTGCAACATGAAAAGTGAAGGTATTGATAGGACTCTTTCCTCCCATCTCCCTCTCTAGTAAATAATTCAGTGGTTATGCATCAGTTAAAAAAATGGTGTCTTGATAAATTCCAAATGCTTGATGCAAATATGGTACATTTGGCTCATAGGAACAATTATTCTTTAACTTACGAATTTCTATGGAATATTTTTTTTTTAATATTTAGTTGCAAAAATTAGCTCACAATAACAATTCCATGAAATAGTGATTCCCAGTTCATATTGAGTAGCTATTGTTTTTTATAAAGGGCAGTTCTGTGCATGAAGCTTTTATCAATACAGGTCTCGGTGAAGGATTTATTATATGCAATCTTATCTTGTATTACAAGAGACTGAATTTGTAACTCAAGCTCATGATCTCTAAGTTATAAGACAACAACTTTATCGTTATACCAAGCTCCTCTTCAGCTATTGCTTTCTATATTTCAAGAATAATTATTTCTTAGCAAAATGGGTCAATTGGGTTGAGTTACTTGGGCGAACCATTTGGGAGGGAAGGTTGTTTTGATTGGCGTAATTACGCTAATCAGGCAGATTGAGCCAACTAGGTTAAGTTGGTCGGCTGAGCCTTATCGGTTGATTGTGTTGATTGAGCAGAAAGAGTTGGATGTGATTGGGCTTAGCAGTTCAAACGATTGGGCTACACAGGACAGATGGAGTGTTGGAACTAATTGGGGTTGGGGTTCAGTGGGTTGGCTGACTAGTCTAGGCCAATTAGAATTAACGAGTCAAGCATGCAAAGTTGGGTCAAGTGAGTTAGGCTAGCTAGAAAAATCGATCAATCAATTGAACATGTTGAGTCGAACAAGTTACTTGAACTAGTTAAACTGGTTGGGTCGATCTAGCTGATTAAGTCAGTAGAATTAATTAGATAAAAGGTTAGATGGCTAGATGGGCCATTAGGGTGTATGGATCAGCAAGGCAGGAAGGGCAGTTTGATGGATTTGAGGCAGATGAATTAGGCGAATTAGGAAGAACAGGTTGGTTGGACTGAATATTGAATCGAATAGGGAGATTGTGCACACCATACTGGGTAGATTATTTAAGTTAGACACATCAAATACAATATTTCATGTGCGATGTCTTATCTATGAACCAAAATCGGCAATGCTTATTGTACTCTATTCATTATCTTTTACGTTCCGTAGAGATAATTATTTCATTCCTTTTGTACTCTTAAGCTGCCATAATTGTATTAGCAAAAAGTAAATTGTTGATTGCAACTAGATATGCATATACAGTTATTTTGTGCATAATCTTTAGAGTTCAGAAGATAATATGTTTTTGACACCACCAGGTTAAGCTAGTTGAGGTGTCAAGACCTTCACCGACATTGGGCGAAATAATAACTGGGATCGGAAACTCTCTACTAGGGCTGGACAAGACAGTGAAGGAAGCATTGCTGGGTCTAAACTACTTGAATGGAGTTCAAGCTAGAATTGACGGCATTCTATTTGAAAGTGTGTCAAATGCATCGGATGACAACGCCATCTTCATGATCATAAAGGATTGTCTAAACTCACTTATGTAGAAAAGGAACTGCCTTTTTTTTGTTGCATTGCTCAAGCTATTCTACATAAGCAAAACTAGAACACACACAGTCTAATCTTCTAAGGTAAGGAGATGGGAGTATTCAATTCTTGGTTGCATTGCACGATATATTTGTCAAATTATTTATAATCCTACAAGTGTATAACTAAATCCAAATGCAGTCTTCTTGTGTCATGTTTATGTACAAGTCAAACATCATGTACTTAAATACATAACATCAAAGGAAATTTTTACTGATGCAGGGTTTGAAAAGTTGGAAAAGGGTACTCGAGTTGTCAAACTATATTTGATAAAATAGAATGACAACTGAAATATAGTAACATTTAGTTAGAATTAATTGAATGATCAATACTGATGCTTGATATGCTACTGCATAGATTAGCCTCTGTTTGCTTTGTAGTTAGCTGAGCCGCACACATTGGCCTCGTCCATTTATGTTTAGATTTATAAAAGATTACACCCAAAGTAAATACTATTTTGATTCAATCTGAATTCAAGTTGATGATTCTGATTCTTCCTTTTATCTCTTGTTATTCGATTCTAGTTGTAACAAATGACTACAAATTTCATACTCTATTTTGATTCTTAAGCTGCCTGGCTTTGATGCGGTGGAATGCGAATACATCTGTCTTGCTGGTGAAAATAAATTTATACCGTTTTAGTTTGAAGGCTTTATACTGAAGTTCGTCGGACATTTGATATCGTTGCTAACTATCTTGGTGCGGCCAAATTAGGTTTGGATGCAACAAAAGCAGACTAGTGCTGAAGCCGCAGAGAGTTGATGCAAAGACCGAGGAAAGTGATAACATCTCTCCTGCAATCATTTAGATCTCTCTGCATCATACTTTTCAAGTTTCTTTTTTAGCTCTGTAATGCGGGAGAGATATCCCTCGCCAAATGGAATCGAGTCAATGGTCAAATTAAGGTAGAAGTCAAAATTGAACTTCATCAAAAGGACCGTAGGAGGGCTTAAATCTATCCGAGGTTTGGCATGCCTCAGCAATTGCTCATTTCGCCGGAGGATCATCTCAATTCAGCCATACTACCCATAGGATATTCGTCGATCCCTTGCCAGATGGAATCGAGTCAATGGTCAAGTTGAGGTAGAAGTCAAGATCAAACTTCGTCAAGAGGAGCGCAGGTGGGCTTAAATCTGTCCAAGGTTTGGCATGCTTCAGTAATAGCTCATTTCGCCGGAGGTTCGTCTCAATCCAGTCATACTACCATAGGATATTCCTCGAATATGATATCTTGGCTCAGCCAGTGACATTTCAAGATATCTCAGATCAATTAACGATACATTTCTAATGTCTCAGCTCAGCTAAAGTTACCTTTGATATTTCATTTCAGTATCTCTATAGAAGAATTTATCATTGCACTATTCAAAGGCCTAAGATGAGAAAAGGGAAAAGATAATGTGGCCCTGCCAGTATGAACATTCACTGCAATTCATGTACAATGCTCTTTTATATTAATGAGGTAATACTTCTGTACCTTCTGGACTTGTATAGTACTTTATTTCATTAATAATATTATGTCTCCTTGATGAAAGAGTCCTCTCTCTTAAAACCTCCCATCCCCCTTTATCTTCTCTAATTCATGTGCCAGTAAATTCTCATATATATATATTCATTCTCCCCATATAAAAAATAAAGACATCTGAGTTTTTTCTTCCTCAATATGGTATGAGAGCAAATTTTCGAAAAGATAGATTATAAATTTTAACAATTTTTTTTTAGGGAAATTGTGGGTAGTCTACTATAAGAAAGTATTTACAAATCTAAGCAAATTTTATAATAATTGCAAACTTATTTTTTTATTTATTATTAATTAAAA